>OU343218.1:259040209-259127133 GCA_910596185.1 Chrysanthemum makinoi
GTGATACTCTATTTTTTGCATCTCATTACTTTGTAGGTTCGCATTAACAAGACCATATTGGTCAATTTGTTCGATAATTTACATTTTTTTTATTAAAGGCAAAATACATTTTACCCCATTCCATTGACTTGTGGAGTTGCGGAATGGATGGATTTGGTTATGCTATCTGCATACATTTTGGGATCTGCAGTATAGATGAATTTGTAACAGATTCGGATAAAAAATGGTCATGTTCTAATTTGAATTCAACCATCTAAGTCTATTACCCAACCTCATTTGATAGCTTAAGTCTTTGAACAAAGGTAGAACAACAGAACTGAATAGTTCAAAACAATATGTAAGAAATTATACACAGTTAAGCAAAGTTTGATTGGAGCTCAATTCGTGGGCTTAATATCAAATTATTCTTATACAGTATAAATTTCACTTGTTTGCATTCCTATATACATGTTACACATATATCAAACTCAGCTCTTTATATGTTTCCCGGCCCCGACCAGCTCAGATAACTCTAGAAAAGTTTGATATATCCACAACTCCACAAGTCACCGTTGTCGCCACAGCTCAAGTTTGATCTCAAATCAATAATAGTAAACACTACACTCATCAGTATCAGGGTTACCGTCACAAAATGACTCCAAAGGATCTTCATGATGCTCCAGCTTATCTCGTAAATGAGCTTTGGCCTGACTAATCTCTTCAACCTCATCCCATGCAACCTTACACTCATCCGAACCATCATTTCCGTCACAAACCTCCTTTGCTTCCGTCACTTTATTCTTGATCATCTCTGTCAACTTCTTCTCTCTATCATATGTCCCCTTATACATCGCCGCCACTTTTATAACCTTTTTTAGTTTCATGTTGCGTTTGTAGCTGAGTAACGGATATTTTATGTTGTTTAGGTTTGTAAATGATCCGATAAACAATGTATTGAGAGTTGTCATAGAGATGATTAAGAGTATGTGAACTTTGATGACTTTGTACTAATTTATAAATAATGTGTGCTAGTAGTATATGTTTATTTAGTTGTCGTTGTTATTGTCAATTGTTTCGGTATAAACAGAGATTTTGTATCTTATGAAGTTATTCATAGTTATCTTTTCAAGTATATAACAACTTGCATTTGTTAAGAGTATTGTAATATGGTTTAATGCATGTTAATCAATGTTATTGTTGATATTCTCATAGGTTATAGACTGAATACAGGTTCTAATCTTCTACATTAGTTTGTCAGGTTATGTATTATCAAGAGTGTATGGAAGGGTTAAGGTCCAAATTGCTTTAGGAATTTAATATTTTATTTGGATGGAATTTCATTGATGTGATTGGAATCAAAATTCGGCAACTGGGGATCCCTATCTTTGTCGAAAGGTGACACCACATATGATACTCTCTTCACGAGTTGTACTAGTTGGGTAACTTGTTATATACCTTTATATCGTCCCGTCTTACTAAACGTGGTACTTAATTGCTATAAGTAGCATCTATGCTTCCCATCAGCATAAAATTGCTTAATCCTTGTTAAAGGTGACCTTGAAATTAATTGGTTGGATCATATTTGGATAGAATATAGTACAGTATATAACAAGAGAACCATGATGATGGCAGTTGCAAGCTTTTAGGAGCTATCAAGTATTCCACCTGGCTATAATTATAACTTATAAGAAAAAGGCGATATTCCTAAGCTGAATCAGTGGTGGCCTTTTTAAGATCAGTACTAGTGTCTAGCAGCATGAGTATGCTCACTTGATGCTTTCCTGCTACTAATATGATATTTAACTCGTAACCACTCGATTAACTCACAAAACATAGGACATGATAAAATGATGCTAAATCTTGGTCTGTCAGCTTTGTTTGCATTTTTGGTCCCATTGAAACATGCACTACTAATTAATCCACTTTTTGTCATGGTGTGTTGGTATTAATGATTCAAAATAATGTGGGAAGTAGACACTAGTATTATTCTTCTTAAGTATGCTTACCCTTTATTGAAACAAAGGGTACTGCATTGGATTCTTGAAATATTATACTATTGTAGCTTTATGGTTAAGAATTTATTGACCTTTTGCAGGACAAAGAAGTGTGCTTTTGCTTTATCTTTTTATCAGCACTTCTTCTTTACTTGAGCTTCAGATGCTTTCTGTTCAGTGACCTCTTCTGTAGTTTGATTTACCTAACTAGAAAATGTTTACTATTGGCTCGTAAATAAAGTTGGCGATATTTGTACTATAGATTTCTTGCTTGTTAATCTATCGACTTAAATAGTCGAACGGATGTCAAAGATCTCTATCGCCTTTATCATTACTTAGTGAAATGATTCTTTATTTCTTTGAAATAGTTTATTCTTGTGAATTTAAAGCTTTCACTTTCTAATGCAAAAGCTAAAGCTAAAATAATTGTATTCTGCTTTTTCCATATGGAAAAAGTTAAGGAGTCCAACACAATATGGACTAGTCTCACCAAAGTTTGAATCTTTACCTTCAACGGTTTTAGTCACTCCCATCGTCATGTTCACGCTAGGTAATTAACAGTTTCCCCTCCTTCTTCTTTCCTATTGGTAGCTATTCGGATTTTAGTTAATTAAGCTTTTATTAAAGCTTGTGAAACGATTTTTCATACTTGTTTTGCAGCCAGGAAATAGTAGAGCTACTGAGGTCAAAGGTTCATATTTATGTAGTTGCACATAGCCCATCCACAATGAAGCTTCAGTTTAAAGCAATCGCTGCCATTCTCTTCCTACTGCACAATCTTTGTGTGATAACTGCTGACTTGAAATCTGATGCTCAGGCGCTTCTTCAATTCGCTTCAGCGGTCCCACACGTAAGAAAACTAAACTGGAATTCCACTGATCCCATCTGCACTTCTTGGGTTGGCATTACTTGTAACGATGAGGGAACACGTGTTATAGCTATTCATCTCCCGGGTCATGGCCTATTTGGTCCAATCCCGTTAAACACTATTGGAAAACTAGACGCTCTCAGAATCTTGAGCCTAAGATCTAATTTCCTTAACGGGTCTCTTCCTTCCGATATACCCTCCATTCCTTCCCTCCAGTTTCTTTACCTTCAAAACAACAACTTTTCTGGAAACATCCCTCAAACGTTAAATAACTTGACCCGTTTGACGGCTTTGAACCTCCAGTTTAACTCATTTACAGGACCCATTCCTGAGCTAAACCTTACCAGGCTCCTTCGTTTAAATGTTAGCCATAACTCGCTCAACAGTTCAATCCGTCTTCCCTCCAAAAGTTTCCAGCTTCTTCATTTGAAGGAAATTCTCTCTTATGTGGGACCCCGTTAAGTCAATGCTCATTTCCAACTATTTCACCATCCCTACCTGTACGCCCAACTGAACATAAAAAGAAACTCAGTATCGCTGCGATCCTAGGCATTGTTATAGGCGGATTAGTACTCCTTATCATACTATATATTCTGTTTTTCTTCTTGAAGAAGAAAGATAAAGATTCTGTTAGTGAGTTAACCATAAAGGCGGTCCCACCTGGAAAAAACGAAAATTCTGATGACTTTGGGAGTGGGGTTCAAGCAGCCGAGAAGAATAAGTTGGTATTTTTTGAAGGGAGTAATTATAGTTTTGATCTTGAGGATTTGTTGAGAGCATCAGCTGAAGTTCTTGGTAAAGGTAGTTATGGAACAGCTTATAAGGCTATACTGGATGAGGAGCGACGGTGGTAGTGAAGCAGTAAGGGAAGTCGGGGTTGCTAAAAAAGAATTTGAACAGCATATGGAGTTCGTGGGGACGATAGGTAGACACCCAAATATCGTGCCACTATGCGCTTACTACTATTCTAAAGACGAAAAGCTTCTTGTTTATGAGTACATGATAACTGGCAGCCTATCTGCAGTATTGCACGGTATGTAAAGATCCTTGGGTAATCAGTACATTTGAGATTTTTAGCAGATTGGACGGGTCAGGTAATGGGCCAAATGGTAATTTCTGTTCAGGTTGGTTGGGATGAAACGCTTTTTGTCCAAAAAAATAAATTTTTAACATATTGGATGACCCATTTGACGCGTTTACTTTTTGCCCGACCCGTTGATAATATATGGCTAACATTTACCACCTTTACTAATCAGTTGTATCATACAATTCTACAACTCTTTTGTTTTTTAGTCTAAAGAACTTATGTAACACCATTTTATTTGACAGGAAATAGAGATATAGGAAGAACTCCGTTAGATTGGGAAACAAGAGTGAAGATATCACTTGGAGCTGCAAAAGGGATATCGCATATCCATTCAGAAGGAGGTGCAAGATTTGCTCATGGCAACATCAAATCTTCAAATATCCTTCTAACCGCAGACTTCAATGGCTGCGTGTCCGATCTTGGCTTAGCTCCCATAATGAACTTTCCTCTCACAAAACCTCGGTTCATTGGCTACTATGCACCAGAAGTTATAGAAACACATAAATTCACTCACAAATCAGATGTTTACAGCAGTCCTACTTCTCGAGCTTTTGACAGGTAAAGCTCCTCTACCATCATCAAGCCATGATGAGGTGGTTGATCTACCAAGGTGGGTCCGGTCTGTGGTTCGAGAAGAGTGGACTGCAGAGGTGTTCGATGAGGAATTAATGAAGCACCCACATGTTGAAGAAGAGATGGTGCAGATGCTTCAGATTGGGCTTGCTTGTGTGGCTAGGGTCCCTGATATGAGACCATCAATGGATGATGTTGTCAAGATGATTGCTGATTTAAGGTCTTCGGATTCATCTGAACATCGGGCTTCTTCAGAGGATAACAGGTCTAAAAGTTCTAATGTGCAGACTCCATAACAATTGATGATCTGGAGTTGTAGATGATATTAGATGGTTGTGTTATTGTTAGAATTTTCAGTTTTGTAGTTGATTTCCAAATTCGGGTTGTTTCATAAGTCATAAATAATTATATATTGTTTTTCTTCTGATATATCTGAGAAATTTTGTTCCGACATGTTTTATAGAATTATAGGGGAAGTGAACATGTCGTTTTTGGTTTTACTTTGTCTAATGGGTCAATTACTCATACAACTATATCTCAACGGCTTTGCTGAAACATAAATATGTTGAGCGGGTCTAAAATCACCATAATGCTGCATTGTTCAAACTCGGAATCCTTCATTGTATCATATTTAGCATGCTACTTAACGGGAGAAGTCAATAGAAAAGATAAAGTGTGTTTGCATGTCGACCCGACACACTTTGACATTGAACCTGCGACCTTCGCGTTATTGGCACGACGCTCTAACCAGCTGAGCTAATAGGCCACATGCTACTTAACGGGAGAAGTCAATAGAAAAGATAAAGTGTGTTTGCATGTCGACCCGACACACTTTGACATTGATCTGTAAGCATGTAACTTAAACTGCTATCAAACAAAAAAAGTGGCCCATGCAGGTCTCGAACCTGCGACCTTCGCGTTATTAGCACGACGCTCTAACCAGCTGAGCTAATAGGCCACATGTTTCTTATTTTCGTAAATAGCAATAAAACTTCAATTTCACTATATGGTTTGACAATCACTTTCCAATTGCTGATTTTGTGCAAGGACATTCTGTATTTCTGCAACTTTCCAAAAAAACATAAGACAAGTCATTTGTTTTTAAATAAGCACTTTTCCACCTCTTTTGTCTGCGGCGCGCACAATATTTGTTTTTTTCAGGGCATAAGTGATTAACTTCATTTCTTGCTTGTAGGCATGGTTCGCAGATGAAGAGAAAAGCCGAGAAAACAAACTACTACACGTAGTTTGTTTAAAAAATTCAGTGGAATCTCTAAACTCTAATCTATAACACATAAACATTTTACGTCGTTAAGTTATTCAATCAAAACACGACTACGGTTTCATGCAACTTTAAGACATGTCTTTTTATTTAAAATTCACAATGTATGGTCGATTCTGAATCAATCAGGCTTATCGAATTTGCAAGCACTTCGTATATGTACGTAATCTAAATCTTTACATTTCAAGTCCATGTTTGTATTTTAATCGATAACTAACCAATTGTGTATCATAGACAACATAGTCCCACAAGGAACTATCTCTCATAAATCACTCTAAAATGAAATGAGGTTCATAGTAAACACGCTATTATGTTTTCACGGACTTTAAATTATAAGAGGAGAGAAACCGATATACCAAGTTACCAACAACACAATTTTATCATGTTTTGCTATAAAATAAGTTTTGATTGCCTTTCTTCATATATTTGCGTGGACAATAAGCATTTACGGTTACTTTTAAAGTTTCTCTAGTTGGGCTGGCAATCAAAACTTGCATTTATGCTTATTGTCCACCGCAATCAAACACTACACATATTTGCGGTGGAGAACAAGAAAAACAGAAAAATGAAGTGTTTGCATTTAAGATTTTTGTTAAGACATTTTAATTTGATACCAAATTAAGCTCATGTCAGCTACTAAATATAAATAATAAATAATAAAGAAAAAGAAAAATAAATGGCCCATGCAGGTATCGAACCTGCGACCTTCGCGTTATTAGCACGACGCTCTAACCAACTGAGCTAATAGGCCAACTGTTTTTATTTTCAAATTTACTGATTCTCAAAGGATTACTAGTTTCTATATTACATTAAAACTATCTCCAACTCAGGTGAATAATTGATCATTTGACATACAGCATATTGTGCTACATGTGATAAAGAGCAAATGAAATCATATAGTCTAGGTACCAGTATGACCCAATAGATGCGTAAGCCTTAACTAATATGCCACACAGGATCAAAGGATTCGAGAAATTTGGACTATGATCACTTTCTATAACGTATACATTTGAAGGCGGCCATTTTGCGATCACCTTATCTTGTTGCTCTGGTTTCACCACTCTATCATACAACGTCTTTATGTATACCCGCGCCATTTTTTCTACACCCTCGTTTTCTTCCTTAAACTGAGCACTTTGAAACGCATAAAGAGGTCCTGGTTTTAGCAGCATTGTAGCTAATGTAACATCCTGAAAGGTAAAGACAAGTGAGAAATAAAAAATGTGTACTTAAACCAAAACATATATGTTATTTCTAAACTTGTTCATAAACGTAAATACCTCTTGAGGGCTCATATGATAGATAACTTTTTGTTGTAATTCTTTTTTGACAATTGCGCTAGTAGGAGGTTTATCGAGTCCTAATCCAAATTCCAAATTGTTGATGAAAAGTTGGGCGTTATTTGGTGCTCGGTTCTCGTATCAATTGGTTGTTCTTTGCTTGAGACATAGCGATAAACAGACGCCGTTAGGCTTATCGTGGGATTGTCTCCCGATTATCCTCCGGCGTGAGAGTAAGTGTCGGTTTTAGGGTTATAGAGAGTTAGGGTTTTAGATGTACCTTTAATGAGGATCGGGTTCCCTATATACACTCGCAATCCTTATTGGTTGCGTGTTCCTCAAACTTATTATCCGCCTAAGTCGGTGTGTGAATGATTATCTCCAAAGTTAGGAGATATCCAATATTCAATTCCCTTAATAACTTTGGGTTCGGGCTTTTCTGGTAAACTGTTGTGGATTAGCCCATGCGTCTGGGCTGCTAGTAGATCATGGGTCGGGTTTGTGACCGAATATAGACTATCGTCATCATGTCCCCCGTCTAGTATGCGCGATGACTGGCTGCGGATGCTAGACTATTAACTGCAGCTAATATATAAGCTGAAGCGTATTAAGGAAGCTAAGCGACGTCCGCCATTAAATATTTACGATGTATCTAGGCGTAATATTTAAAATGGGCCTCGTTATTAGGGAAAAATAGCGTAAGCACGTCACCCGGTGAATCCTAGCCACTCAAATAGCGATAGTGGAATCCACGTGTCAAGCATCGCGTGGATTAGGAGACTTATATAACCCTCACCCCATTTCAGCGTTTGTGTATCATAAGTAAAAGCGAATTCCACCATTGTTAACAAATCTTTCACACCATTTCGAGAAAACAACTCCTCCAAGGTAACCGCATGGTGCGCTTATAAAAAACAAGACCATGGTCAAAGTGTTATCGATTTCACATCCGTCATAGCGAGGATGAACTTTCACATCGGATGATTTTATTCCTACGGACGTGCATCGGTTGTTCGGATCGCGGGCATCGATGCGGACTTCCCGTAGGGGTATACACACGGTTTTTGAATTTGCAAATCAACGTGTGCCCATATCCTGTTTTTGTGCGATGTATTAAATTATTACGATGCGCACCTATCCCACGCGCGCATGGTGCGGCTAAAATTACAACCGAGGTTAGCTGCGTCTGGCGATTAACCCGACTATCCATCTATTCGCGTTTTATCACAAGGCGTGGTCACACGGGTGGGTATCGCTCGCTAAGCGGCGGTAAACTTCGGTGTTACACGAAAAAAACTAACTTAGAAATGGAAGAGATTCATTCTTACGGGTAGATGATTCGTGTTTCCGTGGCGTTATAATTTTTTCACCCGGTACATTGCAGAAGGATGGCGTCCCCTCCACGGACTATATAGCGGCGGAGGATGCGGAAATGATAAACGCCAACCGCATCCCCATTAGTTCCTATCCTGAGGAATTTTTGGTGTATATGGGCATCAGTCGTAACTACTTTGGTATGCCGGATGAGATACCAATCTTCCTAAGCGTGAGGATGGCGAGGGTGGGTGCTTCGATCCTTCGCATCCCTTTATTAATGTAAGAGCTTTCTTCTCCTTTTTGCACATTATGTAACCTCTGTATTTCTGTCTTACATTTGCGTGAGATGGATCTTTCCGCGGTTGTGCGGTGGCAAGGCCACGCCAGTCAGCGTGGGAGTCTGAGGCCGAGGAAGGAGAAGAGCCTATTCTAGGCCAGCGTAGAGCGCACTCTTGAAATGAACTTGGGAGAAGAGCAGTTCATCCGATTCGGTTAAGGTGACTCCCATCCAAAGCGTTCGAGCCCAGGGCTCCCTCTCTGCCTCCGCAAGTGAATGTGGCCGGAGGCACGGAAGAAGAAGAGGAGGAGGAGGCAGAGGCGCAAGTTGAAGCGCGGTGGTGAGAGGCGGGGCATCAGGAAGAAGTGCCTGTCGTTTTTAATGTGGAATCGTCCTCGAGAGACCGTCTCGGTCCCTCCATCACGATGTGAATGTCTGTCTTAAAGTTTGTTACCTTGTTCTTCTCTCTTTTTTATAGTCGCTCGTTTTTGTAGATAACTAATAATCTCAATCTATGTGCATGCGGTGTGTGGGCGTCTTGGGATTCGCCTCCACGGGCTAGTCTGTTGTCGAATCCACGGGAAAAACCAGAAAGTCTTGAGCCATTGGCGGTAGGGGATGCCCAATGGAGCAACTTGTTGAGGAGTTGGCGCTGGCTGCTGCGCATCAAGCCTCGCTTGTGAGTAAGCTGAAGAACAAGGTTGCTAGAGAGGGTAGCCGATGCGTTCTTTGGAGGAGTTGGCTAGTGCTAAAGGCGAGGGTTTAGGTGCATCGCCCACAATGCGAGAGGAGAATATGGCTCTGTAGGGCGGATAAATAAGGGCGTGTTGCATTTGTGTAATATAAGTCATCTAGCGTCTGGCTGAAGTACTGGAGAAGGGTAAGGACAAGTTGCTCGAGGAGTTGGGGGAGCTTGCGTCAGCTGAAGAAGGGCATCTGGGCATAAGAAATGAAGGCTGCGTAAGCTTAGCTTGGAGTATGATGAGGAATTATATCCTCATCTCATATGCTGCCATTCTTTGGCGCATGTGGCTCATCGACCATGGCCTGCACCTTCTTTGCTCTTAGCACCCTTGAGTCCAAGGAGGTAGTGGACGCATTTGGTGGAGTGGTCCAATGTGCCATGGAGGGGAACGTGGAGGTGACGCAAGAAGGCGACTTCTTTGAAGGTACTCTTGAAAAGGTACCCGATTATGATGCAGTATCTTATGATAACACAGTTCTTTGCTATGGATAAGATGAAGGCCTTAGAGCTTCCCATGATTCTTGAAATGGGCGCGACCGGATTATCCCATTGGTGTTATTATGGAAGGGTTGACTTTAGCGCGCCATCGTCGATAATGCGAAGCGCAGCCGGGACTATTTTGAAGCCCGATGACTCGGCTTCAGGTGCTGTTTTTGCTGCCCCAGGACATTCGAATCCCTTTGCTTTAGAAAAAGAAATGCCCTTGAAGGAAGTGTTGGAAGCGCATGCTACCAGACTTGCTAAAAAAGAAGGTGTGAAAGGTAAAGCGATTTTGTGCGGGGTTGGTGCAGCTCATCTCCCAAGATCTGATGGGGTGCCAGTGAGTGTTGCCACTGTGTCTCACCAAGACTCCGACTTATTGAGGAGGCTAAGCGAAGTGGAGATGCTACCGGCCAGCGTGGGGACTTCATCACTAAGCGGTCTAGAGTATATAGATAGAATCTTATGTTTATGAACATCCTTTTGTAATAACTTGTAGTCATTAATAAAATATCCTTTTGTTAAGTGCTTGTCAATATTATTGCAACTTGTAACGTGCATACTTTTCTGTATGTCTTTTGCGTAGAAGGCGTGTTCATTGTATCTGATGAGTGTGTAAATACTCATCATTTTTGGTCAAATCTGAACTGCAAAACATTTAAAAATGCTCAGAAATGCATCAAAATCTGAAAATATCTCAAAATTGCATTTTATATGTCTCGGATGCAAAATGTTTAAAAGCAGGATGAAAAATGAGCTAAGTTTGCATAATTGGCGGTTTTAGTCCCCCAAGTTTCAAAAGTTGTCGAAATAGTCCTGAGCACTTATTTTAAAAGAAAAGTCACCAAAGGTCCTTTTGAAATCATAAGTTGTCATAATTAGTCCTTTGGTGAAAAATTTCAAAAGTTTTGAGAACTGACAAGTTTGGTCCTTGGAATATTGGAGATTGTCAAGTTTGACCCTTGGATTATAATTTCAGAATGTACATTATTGGTCCCTGGAAAATCCGACATGGCAGATTTGGTCCTTGGTTTTTGTGAAATTGCAAGTTTGGTCCTTGTTATTTAATAACTTGATCCTTGAACCCTTTGTATCCACCCACCCTTGCATTTACCACTTGACCCCCTTTTTGAACCCCTGTCTAATATTAAACCCGGTCAAACAATAAGTCAAATCCGCCCTTTTCCCTCCACTGTCTTCTCACCACCTGCCTCCTGCAACACTCCACATACCTCTCCTCCAGCTATCCCTCACCATCCTTGTCCCCTCCACCTCAACAACATCCAAAATGCATTTAATGCCCCCCCCACTTGCACTCAAACCTCCCCAGCGGCAAATATCTTTTTCCCGCCAAAAAAGCCATCTATGGCTAAAAATGACCCAAGTGATCCAATGGCCCAGAAAAATGGTGGGATATACTCAGAGACAAGTGGGAAGACCTTTTGCATATAAATAGAAGAAAGAGGAAAGGAGCAAGGAGTAGTCTTTAGTTTTTAGTTTCCATGTATGTCGTTTATACTTTTAATGTCTTAATTAATTTCTTAAATTGTAGTCTTCTGTTCCTATGTATTGAATTTAAGCTTTTTAGTCACTTATAACTCAATTCAGTATCAATTAAAAAGTTTGATTCAAGTTTCATGTTTTTAAATTTTCCTTTATTAATTAGGTTTACATGTCCTTAAATTCAAGCTTAGGTTGGCTTATTTCTCACTCAAATAGGCTTACTTAAACTACTTGATAGCTTTTAGTAAGCTTATTACTAAGGTTCAAGCAAATTTGGCATTTGGTCAACAAAAGTCAAAGGGTCAGAATCATGGTTGAATTAATGCGGTTTCTTTGAGATGGAGTTGGATATGGGTTGATTTTGATTTGATTTGAGGTTGAGAACAGGTTAGGATAGTGGTGATTTGATCTCAGTGTGCATGCCATTGTGACAGGACACTTGTAAGTCTTAAAAGCTATCTCAATTTTATCTCCGTTAGTATAGAAGTGATTAGTGTAGTTTAATTATGCTTAATTTAGAGTAGTTCATCAAGGGTATGCTTGTTTAGTGCCACGTTAACACCGCTTATCCTTATTAAATCATCGCTATCATCCATTAAATCGATCTAGTTTGCTAATTTAGATGTAGTTGTTGTTGATTGTTATCTTGATACTATTGAATCATTCATGCAATATATTATCCTTAGGAACTGATTAGGGGATAGTTATGATTTAGTTTTAAGATTTGATTGGTATAAGTTGCTTAACATGTTTATAAGTAGTGTTTGGGTTGCTTGCATAACCAAATCTCGGGCTTCTATATGTCTTAGGGCATGGTCTTACTTGCATTAAGTTGTTAGTAGTAGTCTTTGGTCATAAACTTGTGCTCATTCTCAGTCATAGTCAAATGTCACTTTAATCCATTTATTGTTTGCATCAGTTAAGTCTAGGAGTATACAAGCCTGCATTTAAACTTAGAATCACATAGGATAGCATTTTCAGGTCTCTTTTCATCATAAAACATCAAATATAATCAGTGTTGAAAGATCAAAACTCACAAAAGTCAAAGATTCAAAGCGCTTATAAAGTCAAAAAGTGATTTAGTGGATTTTTGCAAATCTTTACGGATTTTTCATACACTCAATTCTGATCTAAATTGATTGGTATTTTGGAATCAAGAACTTCAACTGGTTGAGTTTGTAAAATCATTTTGTAGATTTTTAGTAATTTTGTAAAAGCTTCAAATTAGCTTGTCAATTAGATCAAAAGTGTGCACTGTGCAGGGTCACATTTGTGTGCGCTGCGGTTCTTGCAGAGCTTCTCAACAAGCTCATGAGAGCTTGTCTCGGGCTCATTTTGGTTTTAAGTAGCTAGCCGGTCTACTTTAGGTTCCAACTTCTAGTTTTCCGATTGACTTATTAATAGCGGTTGCATGAGCTTGAAGTAAAGCTCCCGAGCTGATTTCACTTATTTGATTTTGAACTCATAAGCTAGTAGCTGGTTGTCTAGAGGGTTAAAGTAGCTGGAATTGGTTGCTTATAGTTAAGTTTAGCATAAATTAACCTCATAGCAGTTTGGTAGCTTTTGTGCTTATTTGCTTAACTTAAGTGCTTATTTATAAGTACATTTCACTTTACAGCTCCCATATCTTGCACACTAGTATATGTTTTATATTTTTTCATAGACTTAGAATAATATTTTATATTTTTCCTGAATTTTTCATAATTTTCCATTCTTGTTTGCTATTTTTCTTTATTTTAATTAGTTTTAGTACTTTTAATTAGCTTTTAATACAATTAATTAGAAAAACTTCAAAAAAATAAGTTTTCATTTTTACTAGGTTAAGATAAATATAAAAAGCAAAAAAACTAATTTTTCCATAATTTTCTTAGTTAAATTTGTAATTTTTAGCAATTTAATTAGTTTTAAATAGTTTTTAAATCATAGAAATTAGAATATAAATCAGAAAAATATAAAATTAGTTTTTAAAATTCTCTTTAGTTATTTTAGATTTTTCTAAGTCATAAGTTCACTTTTCTAGCTTTATTTCATATTTTCTTATATTTTAGGGTATTATTAAATAGTTAAAAATAGTTTTTAATTAATAATAATTAGATTAATAGTTTTAAAAATAATTTTCCTTTTCTCAAAATTTTATCTTATCATTAGGTTTGTAAAAATTTCATTTTTATATTTTTAGGATTTATACTGTTTCAATTTCACATTTTATTTTGTACGTTACGTAGTTTTTAATTTAAATTTATAAAAGAAAAATCAAGAAGACATCATTTTAAAAATAGTGATAGAGTTTATTTAATATAATTTAGCTTTTTAATTTTCTTCCATTTTTCCTTTGTCATTTAGTATCAATCACACCCCTTTTCCGTTCAAATTCACCCCGATCACTATCGTTTGGTGATTGATCGCACACTTCGTTGGGACTTAACGACACGGGGAAACATTATACTCCTCTAGATCTTCATTGCATTGTTTACATTCGTTTGAAGTTTATTACGGTTGACCATTCACAAGTGGTTAGCTTGTGTGATAAAACTTGCGGTTCGGAGCGATCAAATTTTGGCGCCGAGCGGTATCTAATTATCTTACGCTACAGATTAGTAATTTGAATATTCACTCCCTGTTTATACCATCTATATCTATATATATTTTCTTATAAAAAATCCAAAACCCAAAAACATCTTAAAACGTATAAAACACAAAAAAATATTTTTCTTTTGTTTCTATATATATATAAAAGATAAAAATACAAAAAGATTTGTCGTTTTCTTTGTTTAATAATAACAACATAAAAATTACCACCATGAACCAAGGCGTTGTACTACCTGCTGGGAATACGACCATAATAAGTTCCCGAACCAAAGATTTAAAACTTGCCTTTGTGTCCTTGTGAGTGGTGTACCTTTTCAAAGAAGCCATTCATCTTGTGATTATTGGTTTAAGTTCACTGTCGTTTTGCCTCGATATTGTTTTAATTGGATTTGTTGTTATATCTACTTTTCAAAACCATAAAACCCAAAAATATTCTTCTTTCCCCATTTTCATAATTCTCTTGTTTCCTCAAGTTATGTCTAGTGCATGCACTTCGTTCTTCTAGATCATTGGGTCCTTTCGTGATCTAGCGAGAAATTCCTAGAAGACGTTCTCCGTGAGCGTCTTTGCCCAAATAGTCGAACCGAGATTCGTTACTATTTCAAACAACAATATGGCGACGAGCGAACTATGGCGGAAATGCTCCAAGCACCCATCGAGGGTTATGGAGATGCCATCATTTTGCCGATGTCAATTATCACTTTGAATTGAAGACACATTTGATCCAACTTGTGTCTACGAATCAATTCAGCGGGTTTGATCGAGAAGACCCGTATGCACACATCCGTTGGTTTAACAAGTTGACTTCAACTATCAATTTCAAGGATGTGCCACAAAAGTAATCAAGTTGATGCTTTTCCATTCTCACTTGAGGCGGCCGGTTGGGCGGAAAAAGAACCCCCTCGAACCATCGAAACTTGGGAGGATCTTGTTCAAAAATTTGTCAATTATTTCTTTCCTCCATCAAAGACAACTAATCTTAAAATGAAATTTCGGATTTCGTCAAAATATCGATGAAAACTTTGGAGAGGCATGGGAGAGATTCAAAGATCTCCTCAGGAAATGCCCCATCATGAATTCACGGAGCTTCAACAAGTTAATATCTTTTATAATGGGTTGAGCGGTAACGATCAAGATTCTTTGAGCAGCGGCAGTGGCAATATCTTGAATCGTAAGCCTAAAGATGTGATTGAGATTTGTGAAATAAAATCAAAAGTTCCTATTTCTCGCAACAAAGTCAATATTCGAACACTCTCACTTCTTCATCCGGTACCTCTTCCGAGTTAGCCGCTCCAATAGCCGAGCTAACGGACGTCATCCGTTGTATGATGAAAGAGGTAAAGGAAATCAAAAGCGAAATTCATAAGCGGAACCAATCAAATCCGTGAACAAGGTGTGTGAAACTTGTAGTGGTCCACACGCGTATTATGATTGTCAAGCAACCGATGCTTCTTACCAAGCTCCGTAGCTTACGTAAACCACAATCAATACCACAAGGTGATCCTCACTACCGTGCACCTAGCGGCATGACACCACACGGTTTTTCCTCGTGCAAAACCATGGCAATAAAAATCGCTTTGTTTCGAATCAAGGACACAACTTCAATAACTCTCAAAATTTCAATCAAAACCGGAACAATTTCAACCAACCATATCAAGCTCCAAATCAGCAAAGTTATCAACAACCTTCTCAAGCTCCCTACCAAATGACTTCATGAAAATTACTGAGTCAAGCATACGTTCAATGCAAACTCGGATCAATAACATGAGAGTTGAGCTAAAAATTGATACCACATTGTCTCGGCGGACAAATGAGTTGAAAGAATATGATGGCGGTTTCATGAACATGAATATGAACAAAGCCGTCATCTTACGGAGGACTCCCAAGCAATACAGTTCCTAATCCAAATGCCGAGTTGAAAGCAGTCACCACTCGTAGTGGTAAGACGCACAATGGACCTTCGACTCCAATGCCTCCTCCACCGGGAGCAATGAGTCAAGTTACCAAGGATACAACGGACAAGGTGCATTTTTCAAGCCCGAATGCACTACACGTCCCACGGTAGTCAAGCTTTAAGTCCGGAACCGAAGTTCAGAAGGCAATTATGAGCAGTAACTTCCATCCGGCTCAAAAGTCTAGTCAGCTTCCTTACCCATCAAGAATGAATGATGAGAAGCTCAAAGACCAAAACAAAGAGCAAATGGAAAAATTTTTCCAAATTTTCAATGAACTGCACTTTGATATAAGCTTTGTTGATGCTCTTGTTCTAATGCCCAAATTTGCATCCACGCTTAAAGGCTTATTGAGCAACAAAGATAAGTTATCCGAGATGGCTAAAACCCTCTCGATGAGCAATGCTCGGCGGTCCTTCTCGAAGCTTCCCAAAAGCTTGAAGACCACAGCGGTTTTAATCCCATGTGATTTCTTGGGGATGGTTCAATGCTCGCTTACCGATCTTGGCAAGCATTAACCTCATGCCACTCTCAGTATGGAAGAAATTGTCTCTTCCTAAACTTTCATCCACTTGTATGACACTCGAGCTAGCGGACCGTACCATAACTTGTCCACTTGGGATAGCCAGAAGATATGCGTGGTGAAAGTGGGAAAGTTTCACTTCCTCTGACTTTGTTGTAGTAGACTTTGATCGCAGTCCTAGAGTTCCCTCATCTTAGGGAGCTTTCTTGAGAAGTGAGTGCTTTAATTGATGTATTTCTTGAAGAGTTGACCATACGGGTTGACAACGAAGAACTCGTTTAATATCAGCAAAACTCCAAACCTCTATCCAAGC
The DNA here is from genome assembly GCA_910596185.1 of Chrysanthemum makinoi. Taxonomy (NCBI): domain Eukaryota; kingdom Viridiplantae; phylum Streptophyta; class Magnoliopsida; order Asterales; family Asteraceae; genus Chrysanthemum; species Chrysanthemum makinoi. Next base: position 259,056,972 of record OU343218.1, read on the forward strand.
AGGTGTTGCCACAATTGATCAAAAATGAAAGAATCAATGCAACACTCTCAAATTTCACAGATTAAGAGGAGTCACCAAAAGCGTCTGAGCTAAAAGCTTTGAAAATCAACCTTGGTTCAAACAAATGGTTTGAAAGTTGTACCAAGGAAATCAAGAGTGTTCTTGATGATGATGATCTAGAATCGAAGACTTTATCGGAAGTGGTGGAAATTGCTAGCTCTAAGAGCACACCACTTCCCACCTCCGAGAATCGGTTTATCGTATGTCGAGTTTGTTAACTCTATGGATGAAACCAAACTCTCTTTAGTTTCATCTGGATTGGATGATGATGTTTGTGATCCAATGGGAGACATTCTTCCCATTGAAGAATTGCTCAAAAATGATCCATCATCTCCTAGTCTTATTATTCCCGACTCTTCCATCCCTTCTCTCACTCCGGATGAGGAAGATGACAACTTTTGGAATGAAGTCAATGCCTTTCTTAATGATGAGTCGATTCCAACGGTTGATTGAATACTTACTTTGATTAGGAGGGGGACATCCTTTTTCTGGAAAATCTGTTGATTGAAGAACCGTTTCCAACCCTCTGATTGGTCCCGAACGGTCAAGTTTAATCACACAAGCTAGCCACTTGTGAATGGCCAACCGTAACAAACTTAAAAGCATTTCGAAGACAAATGCAATTTAGATCGGGAGGAATATAGTGGATTCTGGGTCGTTAGTCCCACCGGAGGATGAATTGGTGTTTCACCTGAATAGATGTCGAATAATCCCTAAGGATAGTGATCAGTAAGGATTTTGATGAATAATTATACCTAAAGAAAAGATCTATAAATTCTGGCTTAAATGCAAATTAAAGAAAATTAAAAGTTAAAATATATTAAATAAACGCTATCACTATTTTTACAATGATGTTTTTGTGTTTTATAAAATAAAATAACTTAAATAAACTATTTTAACTAAAATGTAAACTTAAATTATCTAAAAACTTGATTTAAAATGAAAGCAATTATTTATAAAAATTACCTTGAGTCATAAAAGCGTAAAATTTATGAAATAAAAGTCCTACAAGTGTAAAAACAATTTTTTACACGTAGTATATAACAAAAGAAAATTTTAGAAAAAAGATTTATATTTTTTAGACTTTTATATTTTTTATTATGAATTAAATACTAATTTATACTAATTAAATGATTAAAAATACTAAAACTATTTGGAAAAATCTGAAACTTTTTTGTAAAATACTTATTAACAATACAAAGCTAGCAAAATTACAAAAGTTGAAAAATCTTGTTTAAATAAGCTATGAATAAGCTAATACATACTTATAAGCTTAATGGACAAGGAATGGTTATATATTAGATAGTGCAAAGTTAAACCAGAAAAAGACCCAAGGGCAACTGGCTATACAGGTACACACTATCACTCACAAAGGTGGGAGGTCTCAGGTTCGAGCCTGCCTCCCATCTTTTTGCAAACTATTTTATTTTTGGAATTTTATTTTACAAACTTATTAAGTTAACTAAGATAAGCAATTTATAAAACTATGACTTTTTATAAAAATGACTAATAAGCTTAGTTTGAGCTTATTTAACTCAACAGTGGGCAAGAAAAAAGAAATAAGCAAAAGGATTTAGCCAAAATGGCTTATAAGCTAAAAATAAGCAAAGTTAGGCGGAAATAAGCTATATATACGTTAATAAGCTAATATATCAACTGAATAAGCACAATACCTAAGAAATAAGCACTAAACACTTACAAATAAGCACTAAGCTATCTGTTTAAACAGGACACCTTTTTGGTTTACTAGGCACCTTGTAGCTTAATTTTAAGCATTGAGATAAGCTAGAAACTTAAAACAAACACTTGGACTAACTAGATGACCAACTCGGCTTTCCAAAAGCTAAAGTTCTCACGGTGTTGTCCACTAGAGAGCTTTAATGAGCTTATTAAAAGTGTAAAACCAGGTTAATTATGAGTAAAATGGACGAAATAAAAGCTAAGTGCAACCTACTCAAATAAGCTACAAAGTGGAAAACAAGCTTTGGATTAGAGAGTCAGCTAGGTGAGCTTCTCAAAAAGCTAAGTTGCACAAGCTAAAGCTAATTTATAAGCTCTGTGTGAGCTTGTGAAAGTAGATGGCTCAGCGGTGCCTGAGGCACTATTTTTGAAATGATGTCCAAAATAAGCTAAGTAAAAAGCTGTTAAACAAGCTATTTGAAAATTATAAAAATTACTAATACTAAGATGAGCAGCTAGATTTTGATATCCCAAAAGCTCAAGTCTTAAATCCTAACAGTGAGTGCACAAGAAAATCACAAAGTTTATTCAAAAACTACTATTGAGAAAATTTTGACTTTTTTATTACACTAGAACTTTGACTTTTATGAGATTTGAATGATCCTAGGCTACTAAATATGTTATATTAAGCTATTATGAGACTAAATTAAGCTAGATAAACAACTTGTAAACTAGTATGCATGATTATACAATCTATATCTCTAACAGTTATCAAATAAGAGAAAATTAAAGATGATTTTGACTTTTTACAAAACAAGAACTGAATTTATTGCTTTGGTGAGCTATTAGGAACTTAAGTGATACAAAACAACAACAAGTAACAACACAAAGGACTCTAGCACAGGATAAGCGAGCAAATCCATCAGTCCCTTTAAGAGACAGTTTTAAAGCTTATCAAAGAATTTCAAAGATTAAGATCATGTAACTACTTAAAAACCTTATACTAACTATATTTAGATATGATTAAGCTAAAATTAGGAATTTAAGCACTTATACTATAAAATGCAAATCTTAAAGAAAAAGCTTACAATTTGGAATTTAAGTGAGACTAAGAACCAAAGTCTGAGATCACTACCTATAGCTTTCCAAGCTCTAAACCAAAAGCATTCCATTTATCACCTCGCTGAGCTCCATTGCCTTTTTTATTTTTAACTAATTTTTAGTAATTTTTTGGTATTTTGAGTTTTGAGTCTAAACTAAGTTATTAAGGTTCTAATAGCTCTGAAAGGTTATATAATGAGCTTATATAAGCTTATAAGTCCAAGACAACAACCAAAGATAACATTCTACATCTATTGAGATTTTTGAATTTGAAATTGCACAAACTTGAAATCAAACTGAAAACCGAATTGATGTCTGAGAAAGGTTTATAATACACTGAGATTACATAACAAAATACTTGGAAGTTTAAATAAACACTGAAATTTAAAGAAATTAACTAGTCGACATTTACTAAACTAAAACTACACTACTTATCTTCCCACACTGCTTCTTTCCTCTTCTTTATAGATCTTTTGAACTCTGTGGGTCCCACTTGATCTTTCCCATCAATAAACTCAGCCTTTGGATGAGTCAAATTCATCTTGGCCATCAATTAGTGTTTTGGTGCCAAAAAGTCCTAAAGCAGGTTTTATAGCATTTAATGCTTCTTGGTGTTTGTGGAGGTGGAGGGGGGTTGGTATACAGGTGGGGGGATAAGATGGCAAGGTGGAAAGTGGTGGTGGAGGGGGTGAAACCACCTGGTTTCAGGTTTAACAGGTGTGAGGGAGAGGAGTGAACAGTGGTGAGCGGTTTTATATTTTAAATTTTGGGCCAGGTTTTGATATTGGGTTTGGGCTTTGGGTTTAGATTAATATAGGGTCCGGTTGTTGTAGCTTATAAACACAAGGACCAAATTTGTAATTCTGCCAAATTGAAGGGCTGGACCTGTAATTCTCCAAAAGTTAACAAAAGGACCAAAACTGCCAATCTTTAATAGTACAAGGACCATATTTGATTATTTTTCTATTTTAATAAATCCAAAGACTATTTTTGTCACTTTCAAAACTTGAGGGACTAAAGTTGTAATTTTGCAATTTTTGATTTTAAGGAATTGTTTTGACAACTTTATGAATCCCTAAGGACTTAAAATGATATTTTTCAAGTTTTGAATATCCAGGGACTAGATTTGACAACTTTTGAAACTTGGGGACTAAAAGCGCCAATTATGCAAACTTGATATCGCTTTTCATCTCGATTTTGATATTTTTTTTGCATTTAAAACACATAAAACACTTGTTTGTGATATTTTCATCATTTTGATGCATTTAGAGTGTTTTCGGATGTTTTTGCAGTCTAGATGGTACAAAAATGATGAGTATTTAGACACTCATCAATCCCCATACTAAGATATTGCTAGTCCCTAGCAATATTTTATGAAAAGTTAATGGATTTCATCTCTTTATCAAAAGCCATTACTTCTGGAGTAGCCAAATGTTTCAGTTCAAGTAAGAACCTTGGTACAATGATAACCAAATGATTTTGAGCAAATCATCACTTTCAACGTTTTGATTTGTCTTTACCGTAAACCGCTTGCTTCCGGACTAGCCAACTCTTAGATAAATTATTATCTTTGGTGAGCTGATTACCAATTATGGTTTTTCCACTGCCTTTACCACAAGCTATAAACTTGCGGGCTAGCCAACTCTTCACTAATTAAAGATATGGTGAGCTGAACACCATACAATTTTGGGCAAATTTCAAGCCATAAACGGATTTGTGATATCTTTACCAAGAGCCGTTTGCTCCTGGATTAGCCAATCCTTATGTGGGTTAGACATGGTGGACTGATTACCATTTGTTGTGTTTAGTACATAGTACTTCCACTAAATAAAAAAATTCAAAATTTGGCCATTTTGGGGGAAAAGGGGACTAAAAGGGTACATTAATGATCAAATTCGCCGAATTTTCCCCACACTTAGAAATGAATATTGTCCTCAATATTCAAAGTACCGCTATTATGCAAACTTAGAATGTAAAAAGATAACATTACTAGCTAAGTGTAGAAACACAATAATTATTCTCTTTTTTTAATATTTACAATTTTCATTCATTTTTTAGATCTATATACAATATGTGGGGTATCTCCCCCACACTAGGGTGGTACACACGGGTGAAAACCCATGTGGTGCTTGCTAATGTTTTTGATTCCCGAGTCACTAGCTTGACTGACCCGCGATAATTGGTTCATGGGGAAGTAAGTGGAAGAGACAATCTCCATCGGACTTTCACTTAAAATGTTTGTATAAACATTTAAGCACGCGGAAAGTTCCACACCGATAAGATATAGATAGAACCGCTCAAAATGATAAATGAAAAAATGCGGGATCAAAAATAGTGTCTTCATTCTGAAGGAGTGAAGAACGTGAGAAGTCAGGATAGGTGAAGAAGAGAAAGAAAGTCATGATAAAAATCATGACTAACTCTTCATCCTCAATAGGAGAATTCATGATAGCATGAATTTCATCTTTTAAGCTCAATTGGTCTAGACATATCCCGGGTGTGTCTAGATCAAAGTAGAAGTTATCATACTCCTGTAGAGATATGATATGAGTGAGTTCACAGGAGAACTCCTCAAAGGCGAATGATTCATATTCGGGATTGATTTGAGTGAGTTCACGGGGGAACTCCTCAAAAGTGAATGATTCATAATCGGGAGAGAATTATGAGAATGAGAAGTGGTAATACCACTAATCTTCTCTCCCATATGATCAAAATGGAACGTTTGCAATTCCGGAATAAAATCATCGAACAACAGTTCACTATCCTCAAAGGGAATAGGATGTGAAGTAGGCTTTTCATTAAAAGCCTCGATTCTAGAAATGAGAAGATTAACATTCAATAATGTAAGACGAAGAGCTTCGTCTTGGATTATTTCTTCATCATTCTCTTCTCCTAAGCTAACAGCTCGGAAGGTAATTCCCCACATAACTTATGTCTCCACAAGATAAAGAATAGTCCTCATCGAATCGAGAACATCTCAATATAATCATTTTGGAAGACAAGAGGAGGAGGGATATCACACACATGATCAAGAATTCTCTGTGACTCTCTTGGGATTGGGACAAGGTCCTCAACATTAGACTTTATGAATTGTCCGATTCCTTTCAGAACAAGTAAGAAGCTCATCCCCCATGTTCGGAGAGTGAGTGGGAGCTTGGTGTGATAGCAGATTGTTTGAGAATGAATCTCAACCGCCGATATCAACCGATGAACTTGATGAATCTTTATAAAATTGTAGGATACCAAGTGCATCCTCATCATCATCTGTCATCGGGAATAAAACGAAATTGAGAGCTAGATCCGCCTCTTTTGCAATTGATTCCTTAATAGCTTTTTCAAAGGCAATTTGGGAATTTATTTTAGCGACCGCTCTTGACTAACAATTCTTCCATGGATTTCTCATGTGAATTTTGAATGACGGACATTGTGGGAGTGGAGATTTGTCAAAACCGGAAGGTTGACATTGATAATCATCATGAGGACCCCACAATGTACACAAGAAAAACTGGGAACATTATGAAATGCTGTTTTACTCAACTCCTCGTTCTTTTTCACTCACCGGAAGCTCTAGATAAGTGTCTTGTTGGGTTTGTTGAGGAGTTTGAGTCATTTGGCAATGTGGAGGTTGGTCGTGATATGGATAGTCGTAATTGTTACAAGGAAATGGATTCCTGTTTTGACATCGAGTGAAATGGGGACCTCCACGTTCTCACAACAAAATGATTGTTGTGGTCGGTCATGTGAATAATATGGAATTTGGTCATTTCAAAGTCACGAGTGTTACCGTAAAACTGTCAAACAAAGCGTGTTTCGGATTGACACTCAAATCCTTGGTGAGGACCACCACAAAATTCACAGCAGTGATGTTGATTATATGAAGATAAGTTCGCCGGTGGTGGGTAATTGAAAAGTTTGAGGGTCGTTAAATGAGTTAGGATCATAATCAAATGAATTCCTCGAATCACAAAACAAACAACTCCCGTTCGAATATCATTACCACTATCGCATATACTACGTCAAATGGACATGGTGAACCAAAGAGAGGCTCACCACAACCGACACAAGGAATAAACGATTCTATTTGAGAGTTATGAGAAGGAATCGGTTCTTTCAAAGAATCAACAAAACCAACATGGTGATCCGAATGACTATTAAGACTCGAAGAACATTTTGAAAAATCCGGAGGTGGGACAAGTGGTGTGCTCAGAGAGCTAGCAATTTCCACCACTTCCGTTATGGTCTCGGTTCGTTCTTGAGAAACGTGAAGATTAGGCAAGTCATTCTTGCTAGTCACCGTCTAATTACGTGATGCTTGCTTTTAACCGTATATCGTGAAAGTTTAGGATCAATTTTAGACGGCTTAGGAGCAATTGAGGGGTTAGATCTTTGGATAACCGTAGGTTGGACGTATTTAGCACCTCCATTATCGGAAGGAAGTACCGTCCTTTGTCACCACGGTTTTCGTTCCATTTCCTATGTAAATTAATGGATCATCAAGAACAACACGAATTCTTGACATTTGTGATAAAGTATGAAGTTTTTCAACTTCGCTTCGCAGTCGTTGTAGTCGAGAGATTCCATGAGAATAGAAGAAATTAGAATCAAATGGATAGAGGGTAAAAGGATAAAGAATCAAAAAGGGTAAGAGGGTTAAGGTGAATATTTTTGGGTTTTTGGATAAACATTTTGTAAAAACAAAGAATGAAAATATTTTTGGTGTAGTTAACACTTTAGGAAAAATGTTAATGAACTTTTTGATTTTTAATAACTTTACAAAAAACTGTTTACAAAAAGTGGTATATGTGCAAGTACGGTTCGAGAATGCTTAAAACACGCTTACATCTCTAAGGGGCGCCAAAATTTGATTGGCTCCCGAACGGTCAAGTTTAATCACACAAGCTAGCCACTTGTGAATGGCCAACCGTAACAAACTTAAAAGCATTAGTAAGGCAAATGCAATTTAGATCGAGGAACGAGGATTCCTGGGTCGTTAAGTCCCACGGAGGATGAATTGGTGTTTCACACAGATAGATGTCGAATAATCACTAAGGATAGTGATCGTAAGTTTTGATGAATAATTATACCTAAAGAAAAGATCTATAAATTACAAATGACTTAAATGCAAATTAAAAGAAATTAAAAAGTTAAAATATATTAAATAAACGCTATCACTATTTTTACAATGATGTTTTTGTGTTTTTATAAAACAAAATAACTTAAATAAATTATTTTAACTAAAATGTAAACTTAAATTATCTAAAAACTTGATTTAAAATGAAAACGAGCGTTATTTATAAAAATTACGCGAGTGCGCAAACAAAAACGTAAAATTTATGAAATAAAAGTCCTACAAGTGTAAAAACAATTTTCTTACGTAGTATATAACAAAAGAAAATTTTAGAAAAAAGATTTATATTTTTTAGACTTTTATATTTTTTATTATGAATTAAATACTATTTTATGCTAATTAAATGATTAAAAATACTAAAACTATTTGGAAAAATCTGAAACTTTTTTGTAAAATACTTATTAACAATACAAAGCTAGCAAAATTACAAAAGTTGAAAAATCTTGTTTAAATAAGCTATGAATAAGCTAATACATACTTATAAGCTTAATGGACAAGGAATGGTTATATATTAGATAGTGCAAAGTTAAACCAGAAAAAGACCCAAGGGCAACTGGCTATACAGGTACACACTATCACTCACAAAGGTGGGAGGTCTCAGGTTCGAGCCTGCCTCCCATCTTTTTGCAAACTATTTTATTTTTGGAATTTTATTTTACAAACTTATTAAGTTAACTAAGATAAGCAATTTATAAAACTATGACTTTTTATAAAAATGACTAATAAGCTTAGTTTGAGCTTATTTAACTCAACAGTGGGCAAGAAAAAGAAATAAGCAAAAGGATTTAGCCAAAATGGCTTATAAGCTAAAAATAAGCAAAGTTAGACTGGAAATAAGCTATATATCTGTTAATAAGCTAATATATCAACTGAATAAGCACAATACCTAAGAAATAAGCACTAAACACTTACAAATAAGCACTAAGCTATCTGTTTAAACAGGACACCTTTTTGGTTTACTAGGCACCTTGTAGCTTAATTTTAAGCATTGAGATAAGCTAGAAACTTAAAACAAACACTTGGACTAACTAGATGACCAACTCAACTTTCCAAAAGCTAAAGTTCTCACAAATGTTGTCCACTAGAGAGCTTTTAATGAGCTTATTAAAAGTGTAAAACCACTGAAGTTAATTATGAGTAAAATGGACGAAATAAAAGCTAAGTGCAAGCTACTACCAAATAAGCTACAAAGTGGAAAACCAGCTTTGGATTAGAGAGTCAGCTAGGTGAGCTTCTCAAAAAGCTAAGTTGCACAAGCTAAAGCTAATTTATAAGCTCTGTGTGAGCTTGTGAAAGTAGATGGCTCATCGGTGCAATGTGGCACTATTTTGAAATGATGTCCAAAATAAGCTAAGTAAAAAGTCATTAAACAAGCTATTTGAAAATTATAAAAATTACTAATACTAAGATGAGCAGCTAGATTTTGATATCCCAAAAGCTCAAGTCTTAAATCCTAACAGTGAGTGCACAAGAAAATCACAAAGTTTATTCAAAAACTACTATTGAGAAAATTTTGACTTTTTTATTACACTAGAACTTTGACTTTTATGAGATTTGAATGATCCTAGGCTACTAAATATGTTATATTAAGCTATTATGAGACTAAATTAAGCTAGATAAACAACTTGTAAACTAGTATGCATGATTATACAATCTATATCTCTAACAGTTATCAAATAAGAGAAAATTAAAGATGATTTTGACTTTTTACAAAACAAGAACTGAATTTATTGCTTTGATCGAGCTATTAGGAACTTAAGTGATACAAAACAACAACAAGTAACAACACAAAGGACTCTAGCATTTATAACTGAGCAAATCCAATCAGTCCTTTAAGAGACAGTTTTAAAGCTTATCAAAGAATTTCAAAGATTAAGATCATGTAACTACTTAAAAACCTTATACTAACTATATTTAGATATGATTAAGCTAAAATTAACAGAATTTAAGCACTTATACTATAAAATGCAAATCTTAAAGAAAAAGCTTACAATTTGGAATTTAAGTGAGACTGAGAACCAAAGTCTGAGATCACTACCTATAGCTTTCCAAGAAGCTCTAAACCAAAAAGCATTCCATTTATCACCCTGCTTCAGCTTCCATTGCCTTTTTTATTTTTAACTAATTTTTTAGTAATTTTTTTTTTGGTATTTTGAGTTTTGAGTCTAAACTGAGTTATTAAGGTTCTAATAGCTCTGAAAGGTTATATAATGAGCTTATATAAGCTTATAAGTCCAAGACAACAACCAAAGATAACATTCGTACCTATTGAGATTTTTGAATTTGAAAATTGCACAAACTTGAAATCAAACTGGAAACTGAAATTGATGTCTGAGAAAGGTTTATAATACACTGAGATTACATAACAAAATACTTGGAAGTTTAAATAAACACTGAAATTTAAAGAAATTAACTAGTCGACTTTTACTAAACTAAAACTACACTACTTATCTTCCCACACTGCTTCTTTCCTCTTCTTTATAGATCTTTTAAACTCTGTGGGTCCCACTTGATCTTTCCCATCAATAAACTCAGCCTTTGGATGAGTCAAATTCATCTTGGCCATCAATTAGTGTTTTGGCGCCAAAAAGTCCTAAAGGTGTTTTATAGCATTTAATGCTTCTTGGTGTTTGTGGAGGTGGAGGGGTTGGTATACGTGGTGGGGGATAAGATGGCAAGGTGGAAAGTGGTGGTGGAGGGGGTGAAACCACCTGGTTTCGAGTTTAAGGTGTGTGAGGGAGAGGAGTGAGCGACAAATGGTGGCGGTTTTATATTTTAAATTTTGGGCGTGTTTTGATATTGGGTTTGGGCTTTGGGTTTAGATTAATATAGGGTCCGGTTGTTGTAGCTTATAAACACAAGGACCAAATTTGTAATTCTGCCAAATTGAAGGGTTGGACCTGTAATTCTCCAAAAGTTAACAAAAGGACCAAAACTGCCAATCTTTAATAGTACAAGGACCATATTTGATTATTTTCTATTTTTAATAAATCCAAGGACTATTTTTGTCACTTTCAAAACTTGAGGGACTAAAGTTGTAATTTTGCAATTTTTGATTTTAAGGAATTGTTTTGACAACTTTATGAATCCCTAAGGACTTAAAATGATATTTTTCAAGTTTTGAATATCCAGGGACTAGATTTGACAACTTTTGAAACTTGGGGGACTAAAACTGCCAATTATGCAAACTTGATACGTTTTTCATCTAATTTTGATATTTTTGCATTTAAAACACATAAAACACTTGTTTGTGATATTTTCATTATTTTGATGCATTTCTGAGTGTTTTCAGATGTTTTTCTAGTCTAGATGGTACAAAAATGATGAGTATTTAGACACTCATCACCCTCCCTCCCGGACATCTTATTGACAATCACCATACAAGCTTCAAGTTTAAGCTTTAAAATGTCAAAAATGGTGATTTGCTTCTTACTGATGAGGAATGGACATGCATTCTCATCTTTATTTCATTCTTCACAGATGGTGTGGTTGCTCTTTCCCTTTTCTCTTTCGGGAATGAGGACACCATCTTTGACCCGGTATCATCCTTTATAGTTTCTACTATTAACAATACCGCGGTTGTATCTCCGCCGGTGTGGAACTTTCGATGTTCATATGTTTATTAACATTGTGAACGAAAGTCCGTCGAGATTGGTTTTCCACGTTGTTTCCCATGAACCAATGAATACGGTCGAAGTCAAGCTAGCGACTTCGGGAATCAAAACAATAGCACACTATATGGGTTTTCACCAGATTGACTTCTTTCTATTTTCTACCACCCTAGTGTGGGGAGTTGCCCATTTGTTGTATATAAGTTTTCTAAAAAATTAAAAAAAAAAAAAAAATTATTCAAAATAATGGCGTAGTATTTCCCTTTTACGTTCTATGTTTTAGGCATAACCGGGGTACTTTGAATATTGAGGGCAATATTCATTTCTAGTGTGGGGGAATTCTCACGAATTTTATCATGTAATTATACCACCCAATTCCCCCATTTTGGCCAAATTTTTTTTTGAGTAAGTGTTTCCGTGACTTACTCACTACTTGCTTATCATCCCGCCATGTCTAATAAAAAAAAGGATTGGCTAATCCAAGAGCAAACGGCTCTTGGTAAAGATATCTCAAATCCGTTGGCGGCTTGCAATTTGCCCAAAATTGTATGGTGTTGACATTCACCATATCTTTAATTAAGTGAAGAGTTGGCTAGCCCGCAAGTTTATGGCTTGTGGTAAAGGCGGTTGGAAAACCATAATTGGTAATCGACTCACCAAAGATATTTTATCTAAGAGTTGGCTAGTCCGTAAGCAAAGCGGCTCGGTAAAGACAAATCAAATCAGTTGGAAGGCGGTGATTTGCTCAAAATCATTTGGTTATCGGTGTACCGGTTCTTACTTGAATGAAACATTTGGCTACTCCAGTAGTAATGGCTTTTGGTAAAGAGATTCAAATCCATTAAGTTTTTCTCAAAAGATTGCTAGGGACTAGCAATAGTTTAGTGAGGGGGATTGATGAGTGTGTAAATACTCATCATTTTTGGTCAAATCTAAAGCGCAAAATATTTAAAATGCTCGAAATGCATCAAAATATCGAAAATATCTCAAAATTGCATTTTATATGTCTCGGATGCAAAATGTTTAAAACAGGATGAAAAATGAGCTAAGTTTGCATAATTGGCGCTTTAGTCCCCAAGTTTCAAAAGTTGTCAAATAGTCCTCGAAAGCACTTATTTTAAAAGACAAGTCACCAAAGGTCCTTTTGAAATCATAAGTTGTCATAATTAGTCCTTTGGTGAAAAATGTCAAAAGTTTTGAGAAATTACAAGTTTAGTCCTTTGAGTTTCAAAACTGACAAGTTTGGTCCTTGGAATATTGGAGATTGTCAAGTTTGACCCTTGGATTATAATTTCAGAATGTACATTATTGGTCCACGGAAAATCCCCGACATGGCAGATTTGGTCCTTGGTTTTTGTGAAATTGCAAGTTTGGTCCTTGTTATTTAATAACTTGATCCTTGAACCCTTTGTATCCTGTGACCCCTGCCATTTACCACTTGACCCCCCTGTTTTGAACCCCATGTCTAATATTAAACCCCGGTCAAACAATAAGTCAAATCCCGCCCTTTTCCCTCCACTGTCTTCTCCTCACCGCTGCCTCTCTCAACACTCCACATACCTCTCCTCCAGCTATCCCTCACCATCCTTGTCCCCTCCACCTCAACAACATCCAAAATGCATTTAATGCCTTCCCCCTTTAGCACTCAAACCTCCCCAGCGGCAAATATCTTTTTCCCAAAAAGCCATCTATGGCTAAAATGACCAAGTGATCCAATGGCCCGGAAAAATGGTGGGATATACCGAGACAAGTGGGAAGACCTTTGCATATAAATAGAAGAAAGAGAAAGGAGCAAGGAGTAGTCTTTAGTTTTTAGTTTCCATGTATGTCATTTATACTTTTAATGTCTTAATTAATTTCTTAAATTGTAGTCTTCTGTTCCTATGTATTGAATTTAAGCTTTTTAGTCACTTATAACTCAATTCAAGATTTCAATTAAAAAGTTTGATTCAAGTTTCATGTTTTTAAATTTTCCTTTATTAATTCAAATTTACATGTCCTTAAATTCAAGCTTCAGCTTGGCTTATTTCACTCAAATAGGCTTACTTAAGCTACCGATAGCTTTTTAGTAAGCTTATTACTAAGGTTCAAGCAAATTTGGCATTTGGTCAACAAAAGTCAAAGGGTCAGAATCATGGTTGAATTAATCCGGTTTCTTTGCCGAGATGGAGTTGGATATGGGTTGATTTTGATTTGATTTGAGGTTGAGAACAGGTTAGGATAGTGGTGATTTGATCTCAGTGTGCATGCCATTGTGACAGGACACTTGTAAGTCTTAAAAGCTATCTCAATTTTATCTCAAGAGTATAGAAGTGATTAGTGTAGTTTAATTATGCTTAATTTAGAGTAGTTCATCAAGGGTATGCTTGTTTAGTACCTGTTAAACTGCCTTATCCTTATTAAATCATCCGCTATCATCATCCGTTAAATCGATCTAGTTTGCTAATTTAGATGTAGTTGTTGTTGATTGTTATATCGATACTATTGAATCATTCGTGCAATATATTATCCTTAGAACTGATTAGGGATAGTTATGATTTAGTTTTAAGATTTGATTGGTATAAGCTGCTTAACATGTTTATAAGTAGTGTTTGGGTTAGCCTTCATAACCAAATCTCAGGCTTCTATATGTCTTAGGAGCAGTGGTCTTACTTGCATTTAGTTGTTAGTAGTAGTCTTTGGTCATAAACTTGTGCTCATTCTCAGTCATAGTCAAATGTCACTTTAATCCAATTTATTGTTTGCATCAGTTAAGTCTAGGAGTATACAAGCCTGCATTTAAACTTAGAATCACATAGGATAGCATTTTCAGGTCTCTTTTCATCATAAAACATCAAATATAATCAGTGTTGAAAGATCAAAACTCACAAAAGTCAAAGATTCAAAACTGCTTATAAAGTCAAAAAGTGATTTAGTGGATTTTTGCAAATCTTTACGGATTTTCATACACTCAATTCTGATCTAAATTGATTGGTATTTTGGAATCAAGAACTTCAACTGGTTGAGTTTGTAAAAATCATTTTTGTAGATTTTAGTAATTTTGTAAAAGCTTCAAATTAGCTTGTCAATTAGATCAAAAGTGCCCCTGTAATCGGTCCTTTGTGGTGTGCACAGTTCTTGCAGCTTCTCAACAAGCTCATGAGAGCTTGTCTCAGGCTCATTTTGGTTTTAAGTAGCTAGCTAGGTCTACTTTAGGTTCCAACTTCTAGTTTTCTGATTCAGCTTATTAATAAGAAGTTGCATGAGCTTGAAGTAAGCTCCTCAGAAGTGATTTCACTTATTTGATTTTGAACTCATAAGCTAGTAGCTGGTTGTCTAGAGGGTTAGAGTAGCTGGAATTGGTTGCTTATAGTTAAGTTTAGCATAAATTAACCTCAGAACAGTTTGGTAGCTTTTTGTGCTTATTTGCTTAACTTAAGTGCTTATTTATAAGTACATTTCACTGCAGCTCCCATATCTTGCACACTAGTATATGTTTTTATATTTTTCATAGATTTAGAATAATATTTTATATTTTTCCTGAATTTTTCATAATTTTCCATTACTGTTTGCTATTTTTCCTTATTTAAATCAGTTTTTAGTACTTTTTAATTAGCTTTTAATACAATTAATTCAGAAAAACTTCAAAAAAATAAGTTTTCATTTTTCCTAGGTTAAGATAAATATAAAAAGCAAAAAAATAATTTTTCCATAATTTTCTTAGTTAAATTTGTAATTTTTAGCAATTTAATTAGTTTTAAATAGTTTTTAAATCATAGAAATTAGAATATAAATCAGAAAAATACAAAATTAGTTTTGAAAATTATATTTAGTTATTTTAGATTTTTCTAAGTCATAATTTCACTTTTCTAGCTTTATTTCATATTTTCTTATATTTTAGGGTATTATTAAATAGTTAAAAATAGTTTTTAATTAATAATAATTAGATAAATAGTTTTAAAAATAATTTTCCTTTTCTAAAAATTTTCTCTTATCATTAGGTTTGTAAAAATTTCATTTTTATATTTTTAGGATTTATACTGTTTCAATTTCACATTTTCTTTTGTACGTTACGTAGTTTTTAATTTAAATTTATAAAAGAAAAATCAAGAAGACATCATTTTAAAAATAGTGATAGCGTTTATTTAATATAATTGAGCTTTTTAATTTTCTTCCATTTTTCCTTTGTCATTTAGTATCAATCACACCCCTTTTCCCGTTCAAATTCACCCCATCACTATACGCTTTGGTAAATGCGATAATGCTCGTTGGGACTTAACGACCGGGAAACACTATACTCTCTAGATCTTCTTCATTGCATTGTTTCGAACATAACTTGAAGTTTATTACGTTTGACCATTCACAAGTGGTTAGCTTGTGTGATAAAACTTGACGGTTCGGAAGCGATCAGTATCAGTATCCAATTTGTACACAAGCGCAAATAATATGAGAAATTCATAGTCATGTATGAAGATCAGAGTATACTTGAAGAAGAATTTAATAAGTAATTGTGTCATAGTCGTGTATGATGTGATATGCGCAGCATCAGAAATATCATCTTAAAGAGTCAAGCGTGTTGATTCCTTAGTTTGTTAACGCGCACCGCATGCATAGTTGCATAGGCCGACCGTCGTGGGATGCGCACTCAACTTATTCCAACGTCTTGTGAATAAGGTGTTTAACAAGGATACATGATCCGACGTTGATGGGTTTGCAACCCTCTTTCTTAACGAGTCATTTAGTAGGTTGACTCATCATTTTTCCATCGTGGGTTTATCAAATGCATGCACGCCATGTAGGCAAAAAATAAGAAACATATTAAGACATAAAGTACATGGAAATAACAAATTGAAATGTGTCGCGGAATTAGCTAGAAACCGCGACTGTTTATTGATACTTGCAAGTTTTTATGAAAGAAAATAAATAAGACATTTGCCTAAGTAAAAAAAATAAATACATGGATATTTATTGGGCACCAAAGTGCAAGGGTATCCGTGTGTTGGACCGTAGCCATTCCTAGAGATAGCAGCGCTTGAGATTGCAAATGTTCCATGTACGCGGTAGTTCATGACCATCCATGTCCCGTAGCTTGTACGCGCCTATTCCTAGTGCTTCAGTAACCTCATAGGGTCCTTCCCACTTTGGTCCAAGTTTACCAGTCTTCTGCGTGGCTTTCAAGCCATTGGCGCGGTATACGAAATCACCAGTTCGAATGAAACACTCGTACCTTTGCATCATAGTATCCCTTCATCTTTGACTTGACCTTGCTTCACATATAGCTGCAGGCCACGTCTTTCTTCCAACAGTCCAAGTCGATGTGCGCTCGTCATCATTGGTTGCAACATTAACTTCACCGCGTAATTGTTGGCATCCTAATTTCGTGGTATGACGCCTCTATCCCATAGACTAGAGAAAAGGGGTGTCCCCGTCTTTGGTTTTGATGGAGGTGCGGTGCGCCCATAGGATGTAGGATAATTCTTCTACCCAGCATCCTTTGTGTTTGTCCAGACGTGCTTTGATTCCTTCACCTAGGCTTCGATTTGTTCGATCTACTAACCCATTGGACTGTGGATGTTTAACCGACGCGAAGTGTTGCGTGATATTCAACTTTTCGCACCAGTCCTTGAAGGGATTGTCACGAAATTGTTTCCGTTGTCCAAGATAATTTCCCGAGCGGTCCGGCGGCATACAATATTATCCCAAACAAAGCGCTTGATCGATTGCCGCGAATTGTCACCACCTTTGCTTTTGCTTCAATCCACTTGGTGAAATAGTCTATTGCCACTATTAGAAACTATAGTCCTCCTCCGGCAGCGGAAAGGGTCACCTATGTCGATACCCCACTTATAGAATGGCCATGGTGCCGTAATGGGTGTCGGCTCTGTTGTGGTTGGCGCGGAATGGGTCGATGAACCCGGTCGCCACACTTTATTATTAATTCCGAGGCGTCCACGGTGCATGGTGGGCGATGGTACCACGACCTTAAACCGCAGCGCCACCACATATCGTGGTCTGAATGCATCTTTGCAAGAACCGCCATATTTCCCTAAGCACGTAATTTGCTTGTAGGGGACCGACGCCTGGGCCATGGTTGCGGGTGAGAAAGAGCGTCGATAGAGTACACCGATCCCTAAGTTCAAACCTCACGAGTTGTCGCCGTATTCTTCTGGATTCCGTTTGTTCTTGGGGCAATACACCCTTGCTTATGAACTCCATTATTGGGGTCATCCACGTAGGACCTTCTTCTTCTATTACCGTTGATATTTCCATCTCCGAGATGGACTTGTTCTTCAAAGTTTCCACCAACACTTGTTTTGACAAGTGTGCAAAGCTGGTGGATGCAATTTTACTCGGCATCCGCTTTCGGTTGTCTCCCCTAGGAACCTGTTTGATTGTAAACCTGTCAAAACCTTGGATTAGCACGTTAGTCTTGTCGAGGTATTGAATCATGTTATCCTCTTTAGCTACGTTACTTCATGCCCAACACATGGTTGGCTACTAACCGAGAATCCACGTTTGCTTCGGGTTTGTACACCCATCCGAAGCCGCTATCGCGTAGTCCGTGATTAAGGCTTCATACTCGCCTCATTGTTTGTCATTTGTGAACTCAAAGCGCGTAAAGTGAATTCTATTCCTTCCGGGCTTGTGAGGATGAGGCTCGCCCGGACCCATCTACGCATGAAGATCCATCGGTGAACAAGATCCATGGATCTTGTAGTTCCTTTATGCTTAATGTGGGTGCCTCATCGGGTTTACGGGCTGATGATGAAATCGCTAGTATCCCCTTTCACCGCAGCGGCGCGTGGTCTATAGGAGATGTTATGTTCACCGAGCAACACACTCCATTTCTGACGCGTCGATCGTCGCCAGTTTGGAGATGATTTGTTTGATTGGTTGATCGTGATCACCGCTATTAGCGCTGGAAGTACGCTGCGTCTCTTGGCGCGAACACTAAGGCCGGGACCAACTTCTCCATTGCATTATGAATTAATCTCCGTTTTCTTGAGTGCTTTGCTTACAAAGTAGACATGTGTCTGCGAATCGGAGTCCACTCTGGCCGCCAAAGATCTGGCGCCGACCTTTTCCTCCGTGTTACGCCGTGTATAAGTACATAATCAGTTCTTCCCCGGTGAGGTGCGACTAGTGTGGGGAGCTCTGCCAGATGTTGTTTGAGCTGTGTAAAGGCTTCTTCTGCCTTTGTAGTCCAGTGGAAATCTCCCTTCTTTATATACTTCTTGAGTGTTTTGAAGAGGGGTAATGACTTGTCTGCTGACTTAGACAAGAATCTGTTTAGGCTTGCCAACTTTCCATTAAGTGATTGGACTTCCTTCAGCGTCTTGGCGGTGAGGGAGCTCGATAACGGCCTTAGTTTTTTGGGCATGGTTTAATGCCATCGGGTTCTATCGGTATCCGAGAAACATGCCTTCCGTGGCCAAAAGTACACTTTTTAGGATTTAGCTTCATGTTGATCTCTTTGAGAGTCCTAAACGTTTCCTCAATGTCGCGATCGATCCTTCTTCAAGGCATGGCTTTTATGACTAAGTCGTCAACATAAACCTCTAAGTTGCAGCCCACCTGTTTGGCAAATGCATTATCTACTAGCCGCTGGTAGGTGGCGCATGCGTTCTTCAAACCGAAAGGCATTTTGGTATAGCAGTAAACACCTTGGCTTGTATGAAAGGCCGTTTTTTCCTCATCTTCCTTAGCCATCTGGATTTGGTAATATCCCTTATATGCATCTAAAAAACATTTGAGTGGATACCGCGATAGGGACTCGACTTTCCAATCTATCTCCGGTAGGGGTAATTGCAGTCTTGTGGGCATGCTTTGTTGAGGTCCGTGAAGTCTCACGCACATCCGCCTACCATCGCTTTTCTTTACCATTCTTGGGTTGGAAAGCCGGTCATGGTAGTATACTCTCGCATGATTCTGCCTCCACAAGCTTGTGTACTTACGCGAATAGCTTGCTTGCGGCCTGCGAGCTTGGCCGCTTCTTCTCGGCGGATCGGTGCATATCCTTGTCGGATTCGCAGCTTGTGTTCTGTGATTGAGCGTGGTACCCCAGTCATGTGCTTTGGTTCCCATGCAAAGATATCCAGATTCCTTTGTAGGAGTGCGCACAAAGTTGCCTTACCGTTATCTGTCAGTGATCCTCCTATCGATACTTCCTGTTCAGGGTAATCGGGATGAATTGCGACCCTCAGGTTTGGAACCTTGGTCGCGCGCTGTTCTGTAATGGGTGCCGTATCACATGTGACCGCGTTACATTCCTTGGGCGGTACGGCGGCATTATAGAGGGTAACAATACCTCGTTCCACTGGGAATTTAAGCATTCCATGTGCTGTAGGCGATCGCTAGCGGCGTATGGTGATATCCCCGTCGTCCGATAATACCATTGTATGGCGAGGGGGATTTGATCACCATAAAATTCATCCAAGCTGTTGTGGAGTGGTCGTTATTACCCACGACTAGTAGTCGAATTGCCCCATAGGCCATATCTTTTCTCTCGTGAAGCCCGTGGGCCATGCCGCCGCGGTAGGCTCAACTGACCGCGTATTTCCTGGCCCAGTCTCTTGAAGCAGTGTTCGTACATTATGTCTGCAGACGCTCCACCATCAACATACATGCGGTGGACGTCGTGGTCCCCCGCATTGATTTCAATGATGAGCGGCTCTACCACTGCGTTATCCGTAGTTAAGGTAGGGAAAGTGATTGCATTTCCATGGGAAAATTTCTGGCTGACCTTTCGCCTGGTTACTCGCTGCCATGATTGTATCATGTAGATTGTGTCCTTGTCTTTGGGCTCTTTCTTGTTTCCAGTGTTTTGCCTATCTTTTCCCTCCTTGATGTTCTTGACCAAATGGTCCAATCTGCCTTCTTTAACTAGTTTGTCAATAAGTTGACGCACTGACGAGCCATTGGTGGCGTGGCCCTTACGTGCGTGATAGTCCACGATCCATTCCCCACGCCGATCTTCCGGAGTGCGATAGGTGGGGTTCTTGGAAAATTCGCCCCGTTGCGAATATCTCCTTTAGAGTTTTTGTGAGTGGGGTATACTTATCGTTATCTCGTCCACTCCTTGCTGCGGTAACTCCATTACGGTTACCACTCGGTCACGGATTGTCTCCGAGGTTGTTCCCGTGACACATGTAGTTGGAGTAACCTTTCTTGCTATCCACCATGGCTTCTCCTGGATGAAGGACCTTGTGTGTTTCATGAGTTCATCAAAGCTTTGGGGGATCTTGTCGTTCAACCTTTTGATGAGTTCTGGGTTATTGATCCCATTCATGAAACTTGAGATTTTCAACACTTCCCGCACGCTTTAACTTTGTATGCATTCATCTTTGAAGCGCTCTACATAAGCTGCGTGGATTCCCCGCACCGCTTTTACCCAGCTAGTTCGATAGGGTTTTAGCGACTTCTTCCTTTGAGTGAAGTTGGTAGCGAATGCTTTCCGTAGCTCTTGAAGCCATTGATGCTTCGCGTGGAAGCTTGGCGAACCAATTTCGCGCGTTTCCAACCAGTTTGGAATTGAACATGTGGCACCACACGGGTTGTGGCCAATTTTGATTGTAGCGGTGATTCAAAATTTTTAGGTGATCATCCGGATCACCTGTTCCATCATAAGTTTTCACGTTGGCGGGCATGCGCCTTCTTTTGTTTTCTCGAGAACTTCGATCGCCCGAGTGAACGCATCCACTTTTGACGCGCCATGGGAGGGACATGTCCTCCTCCTCTTGATCGCGATAGTTCTTCCTAGACTTCCAATGTCGGTTTATTTGTCCCCGTCATCCGAGGAATTACGAGAGGATGAGTTTTTCCTCTTTCGGCTTGCATGGAACGACTATCCTCCTCGAGTTTCCGCTGAAGGGCTTTCACTTGGGGAGTACCTTCGCTGAAGTCTATCACGGATTCTGCGGCCACCCGACCTGGCGTGGACATTGGTGCGCCGTTCATCCTCCTCGCTTCCTTCCGAATGCTGTGAGTTAGATATCTCCTCATCCTCAACTCTCTTCCCAATTCTGCTATCCCTTCTGCGATTCTCCTTCTGACGGCGCGATGGGGATGTTTCGTATTCTGAGTCGAAGTTTAGTCGGGCATGCAAGCTCCGACTCGACCTTTTCTTTGCTTCCTCTTGCATGAGGGCGGCCAAAGTTTCGTAATTTTGTGATCTGAAATCTCCGGTGCTAGTTCCGTGCGACTCTCCGCTAGAGTAGGGGTGTCTGCTTTTCTATCACGGGCCCTTGTTTCTATCGGGTGCATCCGGTGCCTTTGAGAGGTCGGCTTTCTAGCACCGAGTGAAGAGGAGTAGCAAAGAGGGTGCTTGCTGTGGATCTAGCTGCACTAGTGGTGGTTGTGGTGGCTTGGGTTGTCCCGGCGTTGCTCCACCGTAGGGAGAACTAGGTGCGGGCCTAACCCACGATTTTTAGCAACACCGTTGTCCCAAAGAGTCCGCTTAGAAGCCGATCCGCTTTGCGGTTTCTTTCCGTAAGGTCGCTTGTGATCGCCGATTTCCGGTGCTTCGTCATTCGGTCATTAGTTCTTAGTGATTGGTCCCACGGATGGCGCCACTTGTTGATACAAAATTGGTTGTTTCTTTGCTTGAGACCTGCGCATGACGATAAGCGAAGCGCCGTTAGGCTTATCGTGGGATTGTCTACCACGATTATCCTCCGGCGTGAGAGTAAGTAATCGGTTTTAGTGTTATAGAGAGTTAGGGTTTTAGATCGTACCTTTAATGAGGGATCGGGTTCCCTTTATATACACTCGCAATCCTTATTGGTTGCGTGTTCCTCAAACCGGTATCCCGCCTAAGTCGGTGTGTGAATGATTATCTCCAAAGTTAGGAGATATCCAATATCAATTCCTTAATAACTTTGGATTCGGCTGTGGGCCCAAACTGTTATTGGGATTAGCCCATGCGTCTTGGGCCGCTAGTAGCAGTCATGGGTCGGGTTTGTGACCCGAATATAGACTATACGTCATCACAAATCATAAACATCGCCATATTCTGATACATCAGGGACACCCTAGCAAATTTGGATCACGTAACATATCTAAGTAACGTTACCAAAAGAATGCTTATAACGTATTTACAAAAGTTACAAGTTATATTCTGCTTACATCTTTAATATCTTGCTTAGTCAGAAATCCGGATTTTAGCATTGTGGCAGCAATATAAACAGCGAGGCTAATCTTGTTTGGAAACTTACGAGTAGCATCTGTCACGCTTAGTCTTCCTACACTATGCCCTACCAAAATCACCTGCAATTACTACTCGTAAGTTTTCATTTCATAATAACATGTTCAAGTACTATAAACATTCATACGTACGTGTTCATGGTCAGAAAACGATGACAAGAAGTCGATAAAAGGCTCGTTGTATTCATCAAAAGACAGGATCTTGTTGGGACCAGATGGATCTATTCCTGCGCCTTTGAGGTCTAAACACGTGACGGTGTATCCGTAGCTTTTCATAGTAACGCCATAACGGCGTTTTTGACGAAATTAACGGCGTTATGCCGTTATTACCCTTGGACCTCCGGCGTTATTTCGGCGTTAGTCCTTCCCGTTAACCCCTTAACGGGCGTTATTTGTTTTTTTTCATTTATGCCCCTAAATGAGGGGTTGTTTTTGTAAATTGTTGGGAATGTTATTGATGTTATTGGGATGTTATTGTTGTGGGTGTTTTTTGGGGATGTTAATGTTAAATGTTAAAGCTGATGTGGCGCTGACGTGGATGGTGTTATTGGTGTTATGGTGTTATTGTTGTAACTGCTCTAAGGCATTTAACCTTGTACCAACACCAGCTTCCACCACCTACACCATGAATGAACACAAATTGTGGTTTCTCTAACTGTATTTCCATGGACTTATGTGAATACACTTTGTTGTTGTTGTTGTTGTTGTTGTTGTTTTGCTTGGGTATCTTTATTGATATTGTACGCCCCAATGCATGTTACCACATGGCACATCCATTGCATTTTGCTATAAAAACATGTATATCCACCGACCTTATTTAATAAAAACTTCTATTTTTGGAAAATATCTATATTTAGGCCAGGGTAAACAAATATCCACGCCATTAAATATCAAACGAAAACTACATAATGCTCATGACTTCTAGTTGAATTAAAACACAAATTAATACTCCTATAAAAACAATTAAACAAACGCATGCAACGCTTTATTCCACAAAAGGTGTATTGGTATATGAACAACCTGATCTCACAAGGAATAGCTCCGACAATTCTTATGGTTCACCTGGAGTTAAACGAGCCGAGACTCGACCCCTGATCTATTATTCCACAAAGTCGCTCCAGTGTTTCTATAGATTTTGCGAAGGCGGGTATCTATCTGAAGCAAATGCGGGACTCGAACCCGGATTTATTAACTCAAGCACGAGAGCTTCACCCATTGAACTAGTGCTTCGACGGTTTATAGTATGTGACATTTCTGTTTTTGTGGTTTCGCGTTTGTTTTGCATAGAAAAGTTAAGTTATCTTTTGATCACTTGTATAAAGTCGATAGAATAGTGTTATAATGATAACTTATTTTGGTAAGAAAAAGACTTATAACTATAACTAACATGCCGCTTATGTATCTTATATTACGAATGATATATTTCAAAGCTAGCATAAAACAAGACCGATAGGCGATAGCGTATAGATATTAGTGGCTAAATCTCATCAAATACGTTTAAAAATGTCCATTATCAATACTCAAATAAGCCCAATCCAATACACAAACATTCACAAGTCGCAATGACCAAGGAAGGTCTCCCAAGCCGCATTCATACATGCGTAGACAATTGTCACTCGACGATTAAGGATATGATACCTAACACGTGGCAGGGAGAGACACAACTAGAATATGGAGCGGAACATGTTAATCGTACAAGTCCAAGGAAGGAGTGACACCTTTCGTCTTTGTTTGCCAATCAAGTGATCAACACGTGGTCTACCTTATAAATATAGGGCTCGTTATTAATGTAATTAACTTTTGGATTATTAATAAACTTATGTTTCGGGAGTTATTATGTGATAACCCGCAATTTTCAAGCTATTAGTTTAATAGTACTACTAATTATTTTTCTCATAAATTGCTAATTATTTATTTTCTAACGATTAATGATTATTATAACTCAAAAATGAAAGGTGATCTTCAATAAGCATGTTTTATGAAGTCTTTTGCATAAAGGAGTCTTCACATGTCATCCTTGGTCATTAAGTATAAGAAGTTATTTTTTGGAAACCAAGCTTTAAGATTCTATTGCCAAAGTCGGCTTGAAAATATTGTAACATTGTACTATTTTATAAAATTCTAAATATGGTATTGTACTATATCTCTTTTGCGATGTATATTAATGTAGTTACACCTCGCGTTTCATACCTCTGGAGTGTGACAGATTGGTACGAGTCGAAGGTTATAGAGAATGGCGTTTTTCAAAAATAAAACCTCAACTATAACCGGACTAAAGTTTTTATAAAATTCCGGACATGCTACAAATCGATTAGCTCGAGCATTCCATCGCTTTTTCCTAAATTACTGAATAGCCCGATCAACTATGCTTAATTTAGGAGGGATCATTGGATGATGGGGGTAGTTACCTTAGATCATGTTTGGTTGTAGTCAAGTCTAGATCACCGATAATGCATTGGTCTATGTGTGTGCATCCGCTTTCGTTTTTTTGTATTTGTGATTGTCTTTGCTAGGCATTCTGTGTGCCAAGACTATTTGCTTTTAGGACAATATATGAGCTTGAACTTAAGTTCTTTGATTTGATTTGACATGATGTGCATTGAACCCTGCAGTCAGACATCTACCTTTAGCGTCAAGCATGCCTTCGTTTCTGTCATGTTACAATCCTGACGTCATAAGCCTTAGTTGAGCTTTTAACCTTCTCACTAATCTGAACCACCACTACTCGTTGAATCGGTTGGTTTAAACAATCTCAAACTCGAGCCAAACTTTCGAAAGACTTTCTTCAAGGAGGTTAAACCATTTCTTTCTGATAACTTGTTTCCTAGCTTGATCAAGTGACAGTTCTCGTTTGATGAGTTGCGAAAATCAAATTAAAATCAAGTTGTTACCAAACCTACACAACTTAAGCACATGACCGTTCTGCTTTGATAAGTTGTGAGAATCCGCTAACTAAAAGTCATTTGAGGGTTAAGCTCAAGAATAAGAAAGTCAACACGAGAACGCATCAGAGAACAGACGGACTGAATCTCGAGGACGGAATTCCTTTTAAGGATGGCAGACTGTGACAACGCGCAATTTTCAGACTATTAGTTTAATAGTACTACTTATTATTTTTCTCAAAAATTGCTAATTATTTATTTTCTAATGATTACTGATTGTTATAACTCAAAAATGAAAAGTAATCGTCAATAAGCATGTTTTGTGAAGTCTTTTGCATAAAGGGGTCTTCACGTGTCATCCTTGGTCATTAAGTATAAGAAGTTATCTTTTGAAAACCAAGCTTTAAGATTCTATTGCCAAAGTCGGCTTGAAAATATTGTAACATTGTACTATTTCCTAAAATTCTAAATATGGTATTGTACTATATCTCTTTTGCGATGTATATTAATTTAGTTGCACCTCGCGTTTCCTCTCTGTGGGTGTGACATATTCTCTTTTAAAGTGAATCTTTCAATGTGGTTTGGCGAACTTTTTTCTACCCAATGGCGTCGCTAAATCCGCACCTCTTCCAGCCATTCGGTCGCCGCTTCATCCCATCGCCAAACCATTAGCGTCCGTTTTATTATTATTATTATTATTATTATTATTATTATTATTATTATTATTATTATTATTATTATTATTTTATAAAACATCACTTCATTAGAAACCCAAAAGAAATTACAAGAAATTGGTGAGAAGCTGAGACACTAGTTGGGCTCCCACTCCTTTCTGAATACAAAAGCTTAATCTGTGGAAAATAAAAGCCCCACTCTTATTATTATTATTATTATTATTATTATTATTATCTGAACGTTATAAAACGGTAGGAAATCATCACTTATAAATACCTATTTTTAACTTGAAATTTTCAAATATTCAAACCAAATCACAATTTATTTACACTTTCACATACATTTCAATCCCCTCTTTCAAAAATGTCACAACAAAACAATGATTGGCTTATGAACAATACATTTCATCCGTTTTCTTCGTTCGATAATTCGAGTTCAATTCCCCAACACCTGCTACACCATCATCCGCACATTTTATTTCTTCCCAACACTCGTTACAGTCATTTGCACAATATGAAAACCAACAACTATCATTTGCACAATATGCTTCCAAACAATCATATTTGCCACAACCCGCTTTCACACCACAAATTTTACAAATGAACCACGATCATTTTAACCAAATGGGTTTACTCCAACTACAACAACAATACATATTTTACAACTTTTAAGCTCTCGGTAGTTCTTCACAACCAACACAAATGATGCAACCAACCCAACCTACAAAACAACCACCACAATCGGCGCACGACCTACCACCACACTTACCATTACAAACATCACTAACTGAGTCTTCACTAGTCGGAAAAGAAAAACCACGAAATCCGAAAGAGAAGAAACTTGACATCGCATACATTTGGAAACAATAGGAATAAAGACTTTTGGTGAAACTTACATACATCCGAGGATGAAAGACTTGGTGTGCACCGAAATTCAAAAACATTTTGGCAAAAAGTTCATAGTGAATACAACCGCCATGCATCCTTCACACATACCAAAGGATATGATCATGGGAAAGTGGAACACGTGATTGCAGCAAGTTCGCCTGGATTTTCGCCGAATATGAACGTCTTAGTGGTGAAAACGATTTGACGTGGCTAGCTGGTTGTTATAAAAAAAATCTCCAAAACCTGGAGGTTTGCGTTGTCCACTTTGAAGCATCGTTTGTCTTGAAAAATCATCACAAATGGCATGGTGCCAAAGTCATTATTCCCGGAAGGCGCATTCGTATTGATGATGACGTTGAAGAACCGAACGAGTTATTTCGAAATGATCCGCAACCATGTCCTCCCGGCACCCAAGGCCTTCCAAGAGCAAAAAACCAGACTTTACAAAGAACGGGATCTTCGTCAAGTAGAGCTTTCATAGAAATGGTCCAAAAAGAGTTGCGACAATGACGTGTTACAAAAGATGATTATGTCGCGACTCAAAAGAAATCCGAGAATTGAGGTTTCTTGGTAATAGTACCGAGGCGATGATGCCGGAAGATGCGACTCCTATCAACAAAATCAAAGACGAGATCCGAGCAAAATGTTTTTAGTTTTTATGTATTTGTCGTGTCGTATTTTTACTATATCGTATTTGAATTTTAGTTTAAAATGTGTTTGTTATAGTAACAGAAAATGGGAAAAAAAAAAGAATGAAAAATCTTTGGTGCTTACAAGTTACAACAGTTTTTGCTTAAAATAGTGTTTTAGTTATAGAGTGTGTGTTGATGTGACAATCTAATAATAGTTATTAGGGTTAATATACAAAAAAGTTACTAAACTTTCAAAAAAATTTGTCCTAAGTCACTAATGTTTATCTTCTGTCATCTAGGTTACTATACTTTACGTAACCGGTTATCTTGGACACCCAACCTTTTTTTACCGGTATTTTGGCCACGTGTACACACACCAAGTTGTGACACATGTTATCTAGGTCACTAAACTTCTTGAAAAATTTGTCTTAAGTCCTAATGTTTCATTCGCATCTAAGGTACTAAACTTTGCGAAAAATTTGTCCTAAGTCACTAATGAAATTTTTCCTAAGTCACGAGTTGTGGCACATGTTACTGAACCTTTAAAATTATACGATTTTATACACCTTTTAAAAAAGTTTATTCATTTTCATTCGTTTTTATACGTTTTTGTTTGTTTTCACGTTTTCGCTTTTATCGCTTTTATAATCGTTTTGTCCCATTTTCACGTCCATTTTATATTTTTATGTTTTCATCCGTTTTTGTCCATTTTATATGGTTTTGTACAATTTTATCGTTTTATTAGTTTTCATCCGTCTGCTTTTCGTCCATTTTTCTTATGTTTTGCCCGTTTTTCTATGTTTATTCGTTGCCTTTTTATGTTTGAAAACATAAGAAAATAGCTTAAAACGTAAGAAAATTAGACGATAAAAACAGATGAAAACATATAAAACGGATGAAAACAATAAAATGTATAAAATGTACAAAACCATATAAAACGGACAAAACGTTATAAACGGATGAAAACATAAAAGCGTATAAAACGACGTAAAAATGGGACAAACGGACAAAAGCGATAAAACGTAAGAAAACAAACAAAAGCGTATAAAAACAATGAAAATGAATAAACGATAAAACGAATGAAAATGAATAAAAGCGTATAATTTTAAAGGTTAAGAATACGTGCCACAACTCGTGACTAAGGACAAATTTTTCATCGGTGACTTAGGACAAATTGTTCAAAAGTTTAGTACCTATGACGAGAATGAAACATTGACTTAAGACAAATTTTTAGAAATTTTACTTGGGTGACATATATATATTGAAAAGTGTGCCACAACGGTTGCCCTTCATGTAGTGACTAGGGTGGCACATATAAAAAAGTTTAGTAATATATGTGAAAAACCCGTGAAGTATAGTAACCTAGATGACAGAAGATAAACATTAGTGACTTAGGACAAATTTTTTTAAAAGTTTAGTAACTTTTTTGTATATTAACCCTAGTTATTAAGTTGTCATCTAGCTCTTTTAGAGTTTTATTCTTTGGAATTTTTATCCTCGTTTATCAACCCTTAAATTAAGGTTAACAAAACTCATTTCCGCTTCCTGCATCAAATGATTATTCTAAGAAAAGTTATTACGAACATATCAATACAGTTAATTAAGATTTATATAATTACTTAATTTGAAAAAGATATCCAAAATCTAAACATTAAATAATAATTACTCCAATCCAAAACAAGAAAAAAAATGAATGAATCATTATCATCAAAAGCATTAAAAAATAAAATACATATTTCAGCATCATCATCATCACTCACATAACTATCTGTTTCACTCACATTGTCATCACTTAAAGCTTCATCAATTTCACATACCTGTACAGATTTACCTTTTTGGATATGCTCAACAGGATTACATATTTCCTCCTCTTGATGACCTAACTCTTGATCATTTTGACATACCTCTTAAGGACTATCTATTTGGATATGCTCAACATGTTTATCTATATCTTTGGTTGACATCACCTACAACATCTTCAGGTTGATGCACTCTAACAGATGAAAACAAGGGTTCTGTTTCTGGCATCTGACTGGATTATACCAAAGTATTGACTATCAAAGGTTGATGTGTAACCTGACATATATCCTCTACCACATATCTATTAACAATTTTTCTAAGAACAATTTGTTTGAGCAATATGGATAAACCCTCATGCTAGTATTTAAAGAAACCATTGTGATAAACCCTCATGCTAAGCATATTAGATCTACCACCTGAAAACATGTTAATATATGTTTATGACATTCTCAAAAGTTAATTGCCAAAAAATAAATACCCCAATTAGAAATTCCAATGTTTATAATCAAAATAAAAACAGTACCGTATTTATTCTTAGCAGAGTCGTACAAGACGGTATCATCAACTGGATAACTTGGATGTCTTCTTACTTTCCATAGAGTAAAGCCCATGTTTCGGTTTTTTGATTAATAAACACGGGTTTTGTGACATGCAATAAGGATTTGTGAATTGTGATAATTTTGTAGAAATTTTAGGACAAAAATAATACAGTCTATGTGTTTATGGGCTGGGAAGAGGGTTACATTACATGTGGCAATAATACAGAAATTTTTAATTGAAATAAGGAAATGACAATTGTGCCATTAGATTAAAGACAAAGCAAACCAAGAACGACGTGGTTGACTAACGGAAAAATGGTCAAAGGACTAGTTTAGACTATGAAACTTGGGAAAATGACTCCCGGCGATGAAAATCCCAACTTTTGGTTCAACGTGATGCGCATGTACAATATTAGGGACGAACCGTGTATTTTACTCTAACTTTTATATATTACTAAGGGTATAATTGTAAAATCATTTGTGATATTTTCTTTTCTCTCATAACTCGAGAACATGATATAAAAACTTTAATTTTATTCATCTACTTTTTTTTTCTGCCAATTTTTAAGTTTTTTTTTTTTTTTTCATTTCAAAATCTTAAGAACAAAATGTTAGAGTTTTATTCTTTGAAATTTTATCCTCGTTTATCAACCATTAAATTAAAGTTAACAAAACTCATTTCTGCGTCCTGCATCAAATGATTACTCTAAGAAAAGTTATTACAAACATATCAATACAGTTAATCAGGATTTATGTAATTACTTAATTTGAAAAAGATATCCAAAATCTTAACATTAAATAATAATTACTCCAATCCAAAACAACAAAAACAATGATGAATTATTATCATCAAAACCATAAAAAAAAAATACATATTCCCGCTACACAAATTTCAAAAAAATTGAAAAGAAGAAGCCAAAATCACAAGTGGGCCCATATCTTCCAATAATTGCTGTCTATTAGCTGTCTCCACTCACATGAAAACCCAAATTCCCTAACATACCCTTAACCATTAATAAAAAATTTGAAAATAAAAAGGGTAGTTTAGTCAGTTTAAATTTAAACGGGCTTGAAGGCGGGTAACATCGGGTCCCTAAAATCCGGAGTTTTCTTCTTGGTGTTCACCCGTTTCTCATTGTCTTGTTTCACTTACTTTTATAAACCCATACTCCCTTTGGTTTTATCATTTGGTGCTTATTATTTGGGATTTTGATAAATAATCTAAAACCAGTTTTAGTGATCGTGAAAGGTTAGTCAAATAGTATTTTTTTTTGTGGAAGTTTGGTTGCTTGTTATGTTGTTTATGATTTTGTTTTGCTAAAACTATGTTTTTTACAAACGTAGTTTTTAAAAGAATTGGCTCTGCAATTCAAAAAGGGTTAGCGGCGCAGCTTGTTGCTTGTTTGACTTGCACTTTTATGTAAATCGAAAGAATATATGTAATTATGCTGATCTAATTATTTCAAAAAAAAACTATGTTGGATTTGATTGAAATGGTTTGAGTTTTTTAGTTTTTTGTTTGTGTTAATTATGATTAGAACTGATCTTAGGTTGTTTAGTTTTAGTGGTGTTGTTTTTGTTAATTGGTTCAAATTATTAAATTTGCTACGATCATGGTATGTTACTTATGATATGTACAGATCTCGTGTTTTGTAATTATAATTTTATTTTCATCGTCATTTGTGATTTGTTTTGCATACGCTGTAGCGAATTTGAATCAATATGAGTCGTATATCATATTAGCAGTTGGTCTTGTAGTGGTCCAATAGACGTTCAATAGTGATCCAAAACCTTTGAACTCTAACTATATATGTTTGGGCATGATGTTTGGTCTTAGACCAGGCGTTATAAGCCCTTGCATCATTTGTGATCATAGAGAAGGGCATGTTATTTTTGGTACACTGACACATAACGACACGTGATCAACATAATTTTGGTGTGGTTTTGTGGTCCAAACGAAACTTTTGGTGATTTGGTGTGTGTGTGTGTGTGAGTGTTGTGGGTTGTGCTAACTACTACGGGGTTTGGTGGTGGGACTTGCGCCACACCACCAACTCGCACCCTTGTTACATCCGGTCTTAGAAGTTATACTTACCGGATCTTGACAAACGCTTTTGGCTTTTGCATTTTTTGTGAGATTTACACATAAACTGCAGCATTTGTTTTAACTTTGGTTGTCGATATATTAAGAATTTGAACATGATATTATCTGCACTACACATGAAACTATCTTGACTGGTTTGATACCTTGTTATAATTCAAGTTGCTTGGTTTGTGTTCGAAAATGGAGTAATCTAATGGTAACAGTATTCAAATGTAGCAGGGTAAATGGAGGTTGTCGAATCAAAACCATGGTTGCCACAGGAAGGCAGTCAGATTAGTCCTGAATATTCTGTTGCAGAAAATGTTGCAGGTGAGCTTTCCAATACATATGTATATATGATTGTGTTTTCATGTCACATGTACAGAACAACTGAAAATGTTAGCTAATCACCTGTTTATGAGCTTATTGTGTACACAGTATATAGTATTATTTTGAAATTGTTCCATCACTGAAGAAAGGAATTGATATGAACACACTACTTAAAGATTTATACACGTCAATCTGTACACTAATTGATGTTTAAATTTCTTGAAAACTAGGATTCGAGCAGTGTGTCAAAGAAATCCTGAAGTTGATAGAACAAGATGCAGATTTCTTCGAATTGACAGCAGAAATCTATGATGCCAAAAAGTCCAAACTGACAAAACATGTAACCGAGTTGTCGCACATGCATGGTGTGCTAGCTGATCAACATGTTGATTTGATCAAAAAGCAACATGTTGATACTACGGATTCTAGCTCTCCTCGAGTTACTCAGATGTTTACTCCTGATCAGATGAGCAACACTCATAAATTCAGGACACCTATCGGTTTTGATGTAATGAACTCTGGAGGTACTGGTTCTTATGCTTCTAGAAAAGATGGGTCGGAATCTTCTTTCTCATTGTCTTCTGATTCGGATTCTGAATCTTTTATGTCTATCAACAAGCTTCTAATTTCACCAGGCAATGATGATGTGTCGAAGGTTAAAGAAACTAAAGTTCCTGAGGTTTTACTTAACAAGATTGCTACGTTGGAAGAAGAGCTTGTTAATTTGAACACAAAGCTTCAAACTCTGTCAGACGAAAATAATAAGTTGAAGCACGAGATTCATGAGAAAGAGTCCGATATGCAGTCTCATATCGCCCATCTTGAAACTGAGAAAGCAAAAGTGGCTGAGCTTCAGAAGCAAGTGAGCGACCTTAAACTTGTGATTTCTGACTCAAATCTTAATATCAGAACAACTAGAGACGAGTTAGAGGCATCCAGAAAGCAAGTGTTAGCAGCAGAGGACGAGATTTCAAAACTGAAGGATGAACTGTCAAGCAAAATATTTGAACAAACTCATTGGTTACAAGGCCAACTCGGGTCAACACAACAAGAAATTGCGTCGTTGCAGAAGCAGCTTGGTTCTGAAATAGACAAGAATGCTGAACTGCAAGAGGAAGTATCCTTATGTGTAGCTGATATATCAGTTCGTAATGATCAAATCACAGAACTAAATACTATGGTAAACCAATCCATGTCTGAAATATTACTACTGAAAAACACACATGAGGCGAAAGAGGATACCTTGAATGCTGATATTGGAAGGTTGAAAATGGAACTAAGGGAAAAATGTCAGGCAGTTGATGCTTTAAACAAAAACATGGATGCTTTAAAGTTAGCAAAAGATGGAGTTAAAGCTCAGCTCGACACACTTTATGCCGAGAAGTGTCATCAAGACAATGTCATCCGAGAACTAGAGACTCGTTTGGGTTCACTACAAGTTGAGCATGCAGGGGTACTTTCGTCATTCGACAATGCACAAAAAGATGCAAATGAGCTAAAACTGAAAGTGGTTGAACTGGAACGTGAAGTGAATATGCAGAAGGAAGTTATGACAGACAGAGCAGAAGAGAAACGGGAAGCAATAAGGCAGCTATCGTTCTCTCTTGAACATTACATGTCGGGATACAAAGAACTTCGTCAAGCATTTGTTAGCAGCAAAAGGTGCGCTGTTTTGACTTCTTAAAGTCACAGGAGTCACAATTATCATCACAGTTGGTAGTTCTTCAATTTCTTTATATAATGTTGTACTCTTTTATGAGTCCTGAAGAAACCATATGTTTTGGTTCTTTCCTTTTAAACTTGGTTTTTATAGCATTTGAATATTGTGTTTAAATCTGTAGTCAAAGCAATGATCATGCTTGGATTTTTAATGTTTAAACTAAAATTGACTCATGCACAAATTAGGTACAACATCTTAAGCACACTGTACAACTCACCCAACCTTTGAAATACCAAAAACAACCCACATTGTTGATCCACAATCCCTTTAATATCTGAAAAGCTAAGGGCTATTTTAGTCACTCGCACATTTTTAAAGGCAAAAAGGCGGGTAACTAACTAACTAACTAACAAATTAACTAACTAACCCTTCCATATTATTTTTTCATCTTCATAATCACTTTGTGAAACATACATTAGCCTTATTCTTTTATATTCTCATCAAGTTAACTGATTAGTGAAACCGTTAATCAATTCTTTTTGAACCAGTTTTAATTTTCATCAAAGGTTCGTCAAATCTTTCTTTAATCTTGGTTTCGTTCATGGTTTCTTGTATCTGTTATTAAAGATCGAATCTTGATCATTATTAGTGCTGATTTTAGGTGTTCTAGTTGATTCTTGATCATTTATGATTCTGTTATGTCAAACTGTGAAGACGTTGTTTATATGTGAAAGATGTTATTTAAATGTTCCGGTTATGATTCTTGTTTGTTTTTCTGATTTTTTATTTTTAAAAGAATTTGGATATTTAGATATCAGCGTGAAACAGTGTAAATGAAATGACGACGATTATGAACGTTTATGGTTCTGATTAAGAATGATTGGATTAGTGGACGCGTATTGTTAATCACTAAGTGTTGATCTTGAATCCATTGCATATAATTGCTGATAGATTGGGGGCAAATGATTGGTGTAGGTTCATATATGTGTTTCACCTGATGATTCTCGGGTCAATGCAGCAATACAGACCGCCTAATATTTGTTTTATCTTAAAAAACTAGTTGAAACACACACGCCTTCTTTATACATTTTTTGTGATTTAGACGAGCTATTATATAAACAATGTTAATCTATTGAACCTGTATCTTTGTGTCCATATTAAGTATATGGTACTAGATAAAATTTCTCCATACCTCGTGGAAGACGGGATTGGGTTGACGTTGTACTAGATATAATTTGTTATGATCATCATGATAAGTTGAACCTGATATTTACCACACACGAATGCCTTAATATTGATTGGTTGTAGCGTATGTTAGAACTTAAAACTTTGTTGTACCTATTACTAAACCAGCCTCACGCATAATTGATATAGCTTATTTTAGTCTTAAAATCTAGACTCAATCTTATGTTATGATATTCAGGTATTGTTGTGCAGTAGTTCTTAAATGCCGGGTGTCAATTCAGAATTGCATTCGAAACCCAAGGACAGTCGGATTAGTCCTGAGATAGTTGAAGAAAGTGTTAAAGGTAAAGTCGTATTAGGATGTTTACCATTTTTGTTTAATTTCTAGTATATAGTACTTATTTAACTTTGTGCCGTAGTTTTTATCTGTAAAATAATTGACCTTTAAATATGTGGAAATCAGGGTTCCAGCAGTCTGTTGAAGAAGTTATTAACACGACAAAAGAAGATGATGATAAAATGAGGTCTTACATGACAGCAAGTTTAGCCGAGTTATCTAGCAGGCATATTGTATTGGCAGATCAGCATCGCTCATTAAAAGAAAAAGTCATCAATAATGAGGTGAACGTAAAAGAAACCAGTGAGGCTTTACTTAAAAGACTTTCCGATTTGGAACAAGAAGTTGGTAGTTTGAATG
Source organism: Chrysanthemum makinoi (assembly GCA_910596185.1). Classification (NCBI taxonomy): domain Eukaryota; kingdom Viridiplantae; phylum Streptophyta; class Magnoliopsida; order Asterales; family Asteraceae; genus Chrysanthemum; species Chrysanthemum makinoi. The sequence continues at coordinate 259,093,103 of OU343218.1, forward strand.
AAAAGCTTACAATCTTAGAAGACGAAAATAATAAGTTGAAGCTAGAGGTTCCAAAGAGTGATTCAGATGGGCATGAGTCTCAATCAGATTCGCCACAACAGGAATCGGTTGAGCTGGTTTTTGCCAACAATTTGATCTTACAACTAGCTGGAGAACTTGCCACTGAGGAATCAAAGGTGCATACGCTAGAGAAAGATCGGAATGAACTTCTACTATTGGTTGAAAACATTGGTAACAGAGTTGCATCAATGGAAGAAGAGTTAAAAGATTCCAAAAAGAAACTAGTAATATCAGAAAATGTAATTTCACATCTGAAGCAAAATCAAGGTCAAGTAGATCAACAAGTACTGGACTCGTTATACGAGAAGATTGAATCTCATTCAAAAACAATTAATGAATTACTACAGAGAATTGCTACTGAGACGTCAATACGCGAAGATCAAACCACAAAGATAAACAGAAAGATTGATGAGTACAGGGTTGTGATATCAGAAATGGAAGCAATGAATAAGTTGAAAGAGGATATTTGGAATGACGATGTTGGAAAGTTAAAAGTGAAAGTTGAGTCAAAATGTAAGTCATTCAGTGATTTGATTGAACGCTTAAACGCTTTGAAGGTAGAGAAAATTGGTCTTAGTGCACAGCTTGAGACACTTCAAAAAGAAGATTACTCTAAAGATGATTTAATCCAAGAACTAGAGACCCGTTTGAATTCACTACAAGCTGTGCATGTTGGGGTACGATCGTTAGTTGATGATGTAGATAAAGTGAACAATGAACTGACATTGAAAATGGCGGAACTGAACGAGAAGGTGAAAGGCAGTGCGAAGTTATTTCAGAAAGAAGAAAAGTGATTTACAAGCATATGTTGCCTACAGAACATGCTGTTATGACTTTTTGACTTGACCGCATCTGCAATGTGTCAAGCAGATTACTAGTTCTTATTTTTGTCCATATAAAACTGCCTTTGGTTCATATAACCATCGATTGATACTCATTGGTTAGACTTTGCTATTTTAGATCTGTACTTTTACTCATTCATAGATTTCGGAGCAAAATGTGGTTTGCAGAACTATAACCGTATCTTGATTCTTTCTTTTACTCGCAATACACGTTGTAAATCATGAATTTCTTTTGTTAGTAGCCTCAGTTCTTGTATATTTTCAATATCTGTGTTTTTGCACAGTAGTTTGACTTTTTACTGGTCATTTCATATAAAGTCAAACATTATTCATGAATGGGTGTTGTTGGTGGTGAGGCAATGAGAATACATGTGAATTATAGTCATGACAAAATATTTGTTATAACTCATATTTTTAACTTACGATTGTTAGAAAAACATATTTTTGTAGTAAGTCATAGGATCGGTTCACCGGTGTAGTAAGTGAGTTTGGTCGGTTTGTTATGGTCGTGTCCGTGTAATTTTACCATCTTGCTATTTTATATATACGAGATGAGCATGAAAAAAAAAACATACATATGGTAACTATGAGTCAAAAGTAAAAATAAGGTATATGTTAATATTTGAATATTCTGAGTAGAAAGTGTAACTTTTATTAATCATATTGTACTTGTAAGTTATAGAGATGAGTTATTTCACAAACTCACTCTTTCCTACAAACTAAGAGACTAATCTGGATCATTAAAATTATCTGATCTCCTCTCATTAGAAAAAGGGTAAATTACACCGTTGGTCCCTGAAGTCCACCCCGTTTTCATGATTGGTCCCCCGTTTTGTTTTTTTGGCGTACGTCATCCCTGACGTTGCAAAACGTGACCCGTTTGGTCCCCGGTACCCCGTTACAGCTAACAAGCCTTAAATTTCCTCGTTAGATGATGTAGCATGGCTGGTTTTATGGTCATTTCACCACTTTCTTCTTCGCACATTTGGTCCCTAGCTCTTTTGTATAATGTAGCTCATTCAAACTTGTTGTCCACAAATATACGACCGTTGTTTCCATATCACAACAGTGTAAAACATAGATATTCCCAAAAAAAAAATAAAATATACAGAGCAACAATGGTGGTCTGCACATGTGGTAAACGAGCTGTTGTCAAGACTTCCTGGACAGACAGGAATTCAGGTCGCCGTTTCTATAGCTATCCAACAATTATAAGTTTGGTTATTGGTGAAATGTATATCAAGTTTACACAATGTGTTGTTTATTTTCAAAATGTGTTGTTTATCACATTGTGTGGTTTCAGGGCTCAAACTGTCATTTTCTGGGATGGTTCGATCCCCCCATGTGCCCAAGGTCAGTAGTGATTATCCCTGGCTTGTTGAGGAGGATTAATGCTCTTCAAGGTGTTGTTGAAGAGCTTGAAGAACAGCGGTTCAAGTACAAGAACTATCTCATCATCAGTTGGGTTATGTTAGGTTATATGTTTATCTTACTGCTTGACATGTCTTCATCCCTGGTAGATTAATGGTTTCAGTATTTTGGTTTGTATGTATACTATGGATAAATTGTAATGGCATTTGATTAATTAAATGTGGGTTGTTCTTGTTAGTGAGTGATGAGTGTGTAAATACTCATCATTTTTGGGTCAATCTGAACTGCAAAACGTTTAAAAATGCTCAGAAATGCATCAAAATACTGAAAATATTCCAAAATTGTATTTTATATGTTTCAGATGCAAAATGTTTAAAAACAGATGAAAAATGAGCTAAATTTGCATAATTGGCAGTTTTAGTCCCCCAAGTTTCAAAAATTGTCAGAAATAGTCCCTGAGCACATAATTTCAAAAGAAAAATCACCAAAGGTCCTTTTAAAATCATAACTTGTCAAAATTAGTCATTTGGTGAAAAATATCAAAAGTTTTGAGAAATTACAAGTTTGGTCCTCCAAGTTTCAAAATTGGCAAAAATGGCCCTTGGAAAATTGGAAAATGTCAAGTTTGGTCCTTGTATTATGGAAACTTGTCACTTTTAGCCCTTGGAACAACTTTGCATAATTGACAGGATTGGTCCTTGTATATTTCAGAAATTACATATTGGTCCTTGTGTATTTAACCTTTACACCCCATTTGGCCTTGTCATAAACCCATGGACCCCTGCCATTAGCTTTTTGAACCCCAGCCAATAACCTTTTGGACCCCCCTTTTATAATATTAGCCCAGTCAAATATCTGGTCAACTAACCCCTACGCGCCAAAATCCTTTCTTCCCAACTGCTTCTTCTGCAAATGCCTGCTTACACTCAACCCCCCTCCTCCAGCTCATTTTTCCACCCACCTTATCACTCCAAACATAACAATCCAAGATACATTAATTGCATTCCCCCTCATCACACTCAAACGCACCCACTGGTATATAAGCTTTTCCCGCCAAAAATGATCAATGGCCAAAATGATCCTAAAGTCATCCAATGGCCCTGAAACAATGTGGGATTAGCTCAGAGAGAGAAAAGGTGCAGAGTTGGTGTATAAAAGAGGATGAAGAGAGAAGAAAGGGCAAGTAGTTAGTTATATAATTTTTCTTAATGTCGTTTTTTAAATAAATGTCTTAGTTTAATTCAAAATGTTGTAATTTCAGTTTCTTTGTATCAAATTACTTTGTTTAAGTGTATTGCAACTATCATCAAGTATCAATTTAAGTTTTTGTTCACATTTCACATTTTCTGTCAACTGTTGCAATTTTCAATCTTAAAAGCTGATGTTAAAGTTTCAAAAAGCTTATTAATAAGCTCAAACAAGCTTCCACAAGCTTATGATAGCTTTCTATAAGCTCACAATTAAGTTTCAAACAGTTTTGGTCCATGGTCAACAAAAGTCAAACTGAGCTAGGAATGGGAATGATGATGATATTTGGGTTGATGCAGCATGGATATGGGTTGGATTAGACTAAATTAGAATAGGTTTGGTTTGGTTTTAGCCTGCATACCAGCTGGACACATGTGAGTGGATAGCTCATTTTCATTTTAACTTCATTTTGCATATTATGTTTGTGCTTGTATTTGTAGTTATAGATAGTTCAAACTTGTTTATCTAGTTGTATTTAGGTCATTCAAACTCAGTTTGATCAATGATATATGATAGATCAGTAGTTAGCCTTTTTAAATTTGCAATTCAATGTTTTAAGGGTTGTTTGGAACTGCTGAATTAACGTCATTAGAGGCTAGTTCAGTGCTTGGTATCTGTTGTCTCATGCTTGTGTAGCTATTTTATGCTCATTATAGTCATCATATTGTGCCTGCAAAAGCTAAAAGTCAAAATCCCATAAAACCTGTCTTTAACTCTTAACTGTTGAGATTTTAAAGAATCAAACTCTTGTTTTGTGTTTCAAATACATAGATATAGTTTTCAGTAAGTTCATTTCATCATATTCTATCAATTTCAGTCCTTAAATCAAGATCAAAACTCATTAAAGTCAACTTTTCAGTTTTGTCAAAAGTCAAAAACTTGAAAATCCGTTTGTGTGCCTAACTAGAGGGATTTTTCTTGGATTCATTTCTGAGCCAAATCCAATGAAATTATGGGTTTAAGAACTTCACTTGGTCTACTTTCTGAATATGATTTTTTCTAATTTTTGTTAATTTTTTATAAGCTCCTAAAGTGCTTGTCAAAATGGGCTTAATTGCCCTGTACACACTCAGTACACACTCAGTATTAACTGAGTGTGCACAGGGTGTGTGCAGGCTTTGCACCAAGCTCATCAGAGCTCTTCCAAGTCTGTTCTTTGGTTTAGAAGTTCTTAGCCAGGTCTCCTACTAGTTCCAACTTTTGGTTTTGGTTTTTGGCTTATTGGTTAACTTATTCTTAGGCTTAAAAGAAGCACCCTCAACTGATTTTTAGCACATTATCCAAATCAATCAAATCATAGCAACTTGAGTTTTAGAGGGTTAAGCCAGTTATAATAAGTTGTTTTTAGGTAGTTGTAGCTTATTGTAGCTCCTGAATCATTTTGGTGCTCAGTTGTAGCTTTTAGCTTATTCTAAGTGCTTATTTATAAGCACATTGTATTGCAGCCTTATATTCCTTCACACAAGCACCTGTTTTTCCATTTTTCCTAGATTCCTCATACTCTTTTAGACTTTTCCTGAAATTTTCAGATTTTTCCAAGCCTGTTTGCTATTTTTCTGCATTTAAATCAATTTTTAGCACTTTTTAAATAGCTTTTAATCCAATTAATTAAGAAAAGGTTCAAAAAAATAATTTTTAATTTTTATTAAGTTAAGATAAATATAAAAAGTAAAAAAAATATTTTTCTAGATTTTTCTTAGTTAAATTTGTATTTTTAAATAATTTAATTAGTTTTAAATAGTTTTTAATTCATAGAAAATAGAAAAATAATCAGAAAAATACAAAAATAGTTTTGAAAATTCTCTTTTGTTATTTTAGATTTTTCCTAGTCATAATTTTATTTTTCAAGCTTTATTTCATATTTTCTTGTAATTTAGGTTATTATTAAATAGTTAAAAATAGTTTTTAATTAATAATAATTAGATAAATAGTTATAAAAATAATTTTCTTTTTCTAAAAATTTTCTTTTATCATTAGGTTTGTAAAAATGTTATTTTCATATTTTTAGGATTTATCTTTGCTTGATCACATTTTCATTTGATACGTCGCGTAGTTTTTTTTTAAGTTTTATAAAAACATAAAAACAAAAACATCATTTTGCAAATAGTGATAGCGTTTATTTAATATTTTTTATCTTTTTAATTTTCTTTAATTTGCATTTAAGCCCTTGTGGTTTATGTACTTTTTCTGTAGTTATAATAAATCAAATCTCTGTATCCGTTCAAATCTTCTCGATCACTACACGTCTGATTATTCTCGCACGGCTCGTTGGGACTTAACGACCCGGGGAAACCCTATACTCTCCTGATCTTCATTGCATTCGTGTCTGAACCGTTTTAAGTTCCTACGGTTACGGTTCATTCACAAGTTGGTAGGCTTGTGTGAGAAAACTTGACGGTTTAGCGCGAATCAGTGAGACTGTTTGTTTATTGAATGCTAAATATGTTTGACCTAGGAAAGTCAACAATCAAAAGCTCAAAAGCTAGTAGTTTGACTTAGAAAGTCTTATAACAATGCTATCTACAGACTTGCAGCCATACAAAGTCTTCTAACAATGCTATCTACAGACCACTGTCAATGTTCATTTTTGCCAATATTTTGACCCAAATCTTCGTTGAGTAGCTGCACCGGAAGAATAGGTGTTGTTGGGAGTCCATATCCTTGTAACACAAAGACATGCCATTAAGTCATATGAGCCCCATTGCTTAATTTTATCTTGAGTAGTTAGCCTATTCTAAATTGCCAACCATAAAATAAATGAATGTTTGGGTATATTTTGAGAGAACCAAGCCAGCCTACTCCGCTGCACATAATTGAATCTACTGCATACCATTCAACATGCCAATTCCAAACACCATTTTCCATTATCTCAATTCTCAGCAATTTTAAGATCATTGTCTCTGATTTGTTGCAGTTTAGTGTCTGAACATTCTGAAGCATTTTGATAGGAAATGTAGTCAATTCAATAGAGTTGTAGTGACAATGGGAAATGTAGGAGTGTTTGGCATAGCATGTAGTAGCTCTTTCGTAGGAGTGTTTGGCATAACACTTGTGAGAAGTTAATACTCCTTTACCTACCTCACACCAATGTTTTGAAAGGCTCAAGGCGCACTAAGGCGCAAAGGGGGGCAAAGAGCCTCGAGTCGAGGCGCATTCCAAGGTGCGGGATTCATGAATGTAGCTTAAATAACACAAAATAACATTAAAATACTTAATACATGGCACATATTACCATTATAAAGATTAAAATGAATCAGTTTTCACTTCTAAAACGGATCAACTCTTTGGCTCGATGACCTAATAGAGATTAAAATCCATATCAGACAAGTTGTGTCATACACTTATAGACTTACATCTAACAAAGCTCACAATTTCACCAAAATATCAAGCAAGCAATGTATTAATATTCAAGGCACAATGCTACATTTTCATGATAATATGTCATAAAGAAAATACTTAATGAAACAAAGTAACTTCTTAAAGAAAATTTCAATCAATAAAATAAACATAAATCAATTTAAATTTACAAATCATACAAATACTCATCCTATGACTTAAAAGGCCCATGTATATAACTTATAAGCCCCATTTATCTTATCTTAATATTTAGAAAAGGGCCAAAAACCCGTTACATCTCCAAAGAGCAAAGGCGCAAAAATCTCCAAGGCGCCGCATTTTTGTGGAATTCATGCATGTCGTGAGCCTCGATCTAAAAAAATCCCAAAGGCTAGAGCCTCGTGGGATTTAGAGCATAGGCCGTTTTAGGCGCGATTTTTAAAACTATGCCTCACACAATGAAAGTCAAACGGGTGTATTTCAAAGTAGATTGACACTATATTTGCTAGGGCTAAGCAAATCTATTCGAAAACCGACCGAAACCGGACCAAACTTTTTCTGCTCGGTTTCGGTTTTGTATATGTATTTCGGTTTTTGTTGGTTTCGGTTCGGTTTCGGTTCGATTTGGTTTTTGTCAGTTTTTTCGGTTCGAAACCCGAAAACTGACCCGAACCAAGTTATTCGGTTCGGTTTTGGTTTTGATATCTATATCTCGGTTCGATTCTCGGTTTGAATTTTTTTCCTTTGCTCAGTTTTTGGTTCAGGTCGGTTTTTGTCGGGTCGGGTCGGGTTTGAGCCGATGCTCACCCCTAATATTTGCCTCGTAAAAAAAAGAAAAAGAAAAGGTTGATAGAGAATTGACTTTCATGAGAAAAAAAATTAAGGGTGCGCTTGGTTCAAAATGGGGAATGGAAAAGGGAAAGGCAAAGGATTTGTAAGGAATATAATGGAGATTATCATTATCTTTGATAGTGTTTGGTTTAAAAAAACACATTAACTTCCAAAGTGGTGGTGGTGGTGGCTGCTGGTGGTGGTGGCTGCTGGTAGTGGTGGTGGCTGCTAGTGGTGGCTAGTGGTGATGGTGGTGGTGGTAGGTAATCATTACCATATTTATCAATTTACTGGATAATGGCCTATTACCCAAAACTAAACAATAATTACATTCATTACTCTAACGGCATCTTTTATCATTCGGCTTCCCATTCATGCGGTTACGCACTAAATTCTATGGGTTTTAACCCGGTCCATGCTGTCCGAAATAGCCCGAATAAAGGTAAAGTAGATTAGGTCATTTCATTTCAACAAGAAATTGCTGATTAACATAAACCCTAGAAAGAAAAAAAAAAAAAAAGATGTCAGATTACTTCATTCCTTTTGAGATCGGAATAAAAATCATCGAAAAGGTTTCTGATGCCAAGTCATTGATTCGATTATGGTCATTAATTAAACCCGCAACACGCGACGACACGCAGCCGCGTAGTTGTAGTTTTCTAATCTACAAAGAAAATAATTGTGCTGATGAGGTAAAGTACATTTGTTTTGATGATAACCATGAAACTCTTTTTAATGTACAACAACAAGAGTCTGGTCCATCTCTTGTTTCTCCACGGATTAAACAATATTCTATTAAAAAAGTTGTTGGTGCGTGTCATGGATTTATGTGTTTGTCTGGTTTCCATCAAAGTTATAAGAAACGCATGCTTGTTATTTGGAACCCGTCAATTCCAAGATCATTTGGTATTCTTGTCCCTAATGATATTCACTGTCCTGTTTTTGGTTTCGGGGTTCGTCCGGATACTAAAGATCCTACTGTTGTTAAATTAACATCTTCATATTATGACAAGTTTTGGAAGGCTCAAGTTTTCACATTGAGCACGGGGGTTTGGAATGTGATTTCAAGTGGTAATTTGCCTCGTAAGTCAATTAGACTTAACGAGTCAACTCATGTTGTTATAGGTAGGTTTATTTATTGGGGTGCTTTTGAAATGACCAATGTTAATGATAAACCTACCCCAAATCATAGGCTTGTGTCATTTGATTTGATTACCAAGGAATTTAGAGTGCTAGACCTACCAGATAGCTTAACAAACGAGCTATATGGATGTTATAGCGTGTCCGTTTGTAAGCTAAACGAATCTCTTGTTGTGTGTGGATGCATTATGGACAAAGCAATTTGTTGTCGTGTATGGCTAATGGAGCATGATTCGTCTTTCAGAAAGCTGTTCACAATTGGCAAACGTGTTGATAATATATTGGGGTTTACGAAGAGTGATGATCCTATATTTGTAGCTCAAAATGGCTATGAGCGTGCTACCATGCTTTATGTTTATGACCGTCGTTCGGAACAAATCAAGAATCTCGGGATTGAAGGAGTAGAGAAAACATTCTTCATGGGCTCTTACAAGGAACCAGTACTGCTACTTGATCACTCGAATTCACTAATATATCCTGATGATAAAGATGACGGCCGCATTTCAAGCTGTGGATTAACGAAGTGATATGTTCCAAATGAGGGAGGGACCTAGTTTCTAGTTTAGGTATGGAAAAATCACTTTCATCTGCTTTTGTTGTTTATCACTACTTTAATGTTATTAAATAATGTCAATTATGGAATCATATGAGATTGTGGATGCGTTTAAACTATCGTGTTTTGATTCATTTTACCTTTTTTTGGTTTGTGCTAATCTGGTCAACTGATCCTTGTATCGTTTAAGCTATGATAAACCATAATTCTGAGTTATTCTAATGTTACGATAAACACATTCGGCTTCTAACATCCTCATACAAAAAAATTATGTTTTAAATGCACTTACAACAGACAACTAGTATGTTAAATCTTTCGAGTTACAACAGACAACTAGTATGTTATGATCCTGTTATGATTCTTGTATATTTTCTTGATTTTGTTTTACTTTAAAAGGCATTAAATATAAATGCGAATTCGGTGTGCATATACTGTAACGTTAATGAAATTATGACTGTCATGACGATTATGAACGTTTATGGTTCTGATTTAGAATTATTGGAATAGTGGATGCCTATTGTTAAGACGATAAGTTTAAAATTGTTAAAGTACTGATCTTCTATTCATCATGCGTGTAATTGCTATAAACATTGAACTAAGTTGAAGGTAGAGATTCAAGAGAGTGAATCAGATGTGCAGTCTCAGCTTGATTGGGCCAAGGATTATACCCAGTTGCTGAATTTTAACATTGAACTTGAGAAATCGAAGGTGGTTATGCTAGAAAAGCAGCAGAATGAACTTCAACTCTTGGTTACTAATGCTGGTTTTAGAGCTAAATCAATGGAAGAGGAGTTAAAAGCAGCCGAAAAGAAACTAAGTTAAAAGCAGCCGAAAAGAAACCACAGGATTTGTTGCCAACAGAACACTCAGTTTGACTTTTTGATTTGACCCAATCGCAATGTGTCATTGAGATTACTGACTCTTCAGATTTTTTGTCTATACAAAGCTACCCTTGTTTCATATCCATCACATCACATCATACTCATTAGTTATAGTTTGCCACTTTAGATAATTCTTTAATCGTTGATGAATTTAGAAACAATATGTGGTTTGGTATAAGATAAGCATGTGTTTGATACTTGCTAGCAATAAATGTTTTACAGCATAAGGTCATGCAGAAGTCTATATAATTTCTTGATTTGGCCTTATATTCTGAATAATTTGATTATATGTGACTTTGTATAGGAGTTTGACTTTTTCCTGGTCTTGCATGAGTCAAACATTATTTGAAATAGTCATGGTTGACCAAGTCCTTGGTCTTTCATCCTTAGTCCTTACAGAGTTCCAGTTATCTGCTCCCCATTTTATTATTTTACTCTAGTCTGTACTGTTGAATTTAGTTTACCATCTGAAAAACAGACCTCATATATGATTTCTGTCACATTTCTTCTTTCCAAAGCAAGTGGGCTAAAATAATCTTTATTTGTGTGGAACTTAAGAACCCTTTGCCATTGACATATTGACATTATAGTGAATAGTTTGACCCATTTAGTAGAGGTGCGATGTTTTTGTGTAACTTGTTCAACTTATTACTGTATTCTCTTTTTCCAACAAGACTGACAAAGTTGAAGTTATTACTAGTCTTAAGGATATATAACTTTAACTTGAAATCCTTAAGTTCAAAAAGTTCAAATATAAACATGCTTCTTGAAAGTTGAACACAAAGCTTGAAACTCTATCAGACGAAAATACTAAGTTGAAGCACGAGATTCATGAGAAAGAGTCCGATATGCAGTCTCATATCGCCCATCTTGAAACTGAGAAAGCAAAAGTGGCTGAGCTTCAGAAGCAAGTGAGCGACCTTAAACTTGTGATTTCTGACTCGAATCTTAATATCAGAACAACTAGAGACGAGTTAGAGGCATCCAGAAAGCAAGTGTTAGCAGCAGAGGACGAGATTTCAAAACTGAAGGATGAACTGTCAAGCAAAATATTTGAACAAACTCATTGGTTACAAGGCCAACTCGGGTCAACTCAACAAGAAATTGCGTCGTTGCAGAAGCAGCTTGGTTCTGAAATAGACAAGAATGCTGAACTGCAAGAGGAAGTATCCTTATGTGTAGCTGATATATCAGTTCGTAATGATCAAATCACAGAACTAAATACTATGGTAAACCAATCCATGTCTGAAATATTACTACTGAAAAGCACACATGAGGCGAAAGAGGATACCTTGAATGCTGATATTGGAAGGTTGAAAATGGAACTAAGGGAAAAATGTCAGGCAGTTGATGCTTTAAACAAAAACATGGATGCTTTAAAGTTAGCAAAAGATGGAGTTAAAGCTCAGCTCGACACACTTTATGCCGAGAAGTGTCATCAAGACAATGTAATCCGAGAACTAGAGACTCGTTTGGGTTCACTACAAGTTGAGCATGCAGGGGTACTTTCATCATTCGACAATGCACAAAAAGATGCAAACGAGCTAAAACTGAAAGTGGTTGAACTGGAACGTGAAGTGAATATGCAGAAGGAAGTTATGTCAGACAGAGCAGAGGAGAAACGGGAAGCAATAAGGCAGCTATCTTTCTCTCTTGAACATTACATGTCGGGGTACAAAGAACTTCGTCAAGCATTTGTTAGCAGCAAAAGGCGCGCTGTTTTGTCATCTTAAAGTCACAGGAGTGACAATCATCATCACAGTTGGTAGTTCTTCAATTTCTTTACATAATGTTGTACTCTTTTATGAGTCCTGAAGAAACCATATGTTTTGGTTCTTTCCTTTTAAACTTGGTTTTTATAGCATTTGAATATTGTGTTTAAATCTGTAATCAAAGCAATGATCATGCTTGGATTTTTAATGTTTAAACTAAAATTGACTCATGCACAAATTAGGTACAACATCTTAAGCACACTGTACAACTCACCCAACCTTTGAAATACCAAAAACAACCCACAATGTTGATCCACAATCCCTTTAAAATCTGAAAAGCTAAGGGCTATTTTAGTCACTCACACATTTTTAAAGGCAAAATGGCGGGTAACTAACTAACTAATTAACCCTTCCATATTATTTTTTCATCTTCCATTTATACCTCTCTTCATAATCACTTTGTAAAACAAACATTAGCCTAATTTTCTTTTATGTTCTCATCAAGTTAATCAATTCTTTTTGAACCAGTTTTAATTTTCAACAAAGGTTCGGCAAATCTTTCTTTAATCTTGGTTTCGTTCATGGTTTCTTGTATCTGTTATTAAAGATCGAATCTTGATCATTATTTGTAATGATTTTAGGTGTTCTAGTTGATTCTTGATTCTTTTTACTATTATCATTTATGATTCTGTTATGTCAAACTGTGAAGACGTTGTTTACATGACCATGTTAATTTTCGTTAATTATTAGTGATTCCGCTATGTGAAAAATGTTATTTAGATGTTCTTGTTATGATCCTTATTTGTTTTTCTGGTTTTTTATTTTTAAAAGAATTTGGATATTTAGATATCAACGTGAAATATTGTAAATGAAATGAGGACAATTATGAAAGTTTATGGTTCTGATTCAGAATGATTGGATTAGTGGACGCGTATTGTTAATCACTAAGTGTTGATCTTGAATCCATTGCATATAATTGCTGATAGATTGGGGGCAAATGATTGGTGTAGGTTCATATATGTGTTTCACATGATAATTCTCGGGTCAATGCAGCAATACAGACCACAAAACTAGTTGAAGCACACACGCCTTTTTTATACTAGTACATTTTTTGTGATTTAGACGAGCTATTATATAAACCATGTTAATCTACTGAACCTGTATCTTTGTGTCCATATTAAGTATATGGTACTAGATAAAATTTCTCCATACCTCGTGGAAGACGGGATTGGGTTAACGTTGTACTAGATAAAATTTGTTATGATCATCGTGATAAGTTGAACCTGATATTTTACCACACACAATGGCTTAATATTGATTGGTTGTTACCGATGTTAGAACTTAAAACTTTGTTGTACCTATTACTAAACCAGTCTCACACATAATTGATATAGCTTATTTTAGTCTTAAAATCTAGACTCAATCTTATGTTATGATATTCAGGTATTATTGTGCAGTTGTTCTTAAATGGCGGGTGTCAATTCAGAATTGCATTCGAAACCCAAGGACAGTAGGATTAGTCCTGAGATAGTTGAAGAAAGTGTTAAAGGTAGAGTCGTATTAGGATGTTTACCATTTTTGTTTAATTTCTAGTATATATTACTTATTTAATGTTTATTGCTGTAGTTTTTATCTGTAAAATAATTGACCTTTAAATATGGAAATCAGGGTTCCAGCAGTCTGTTGAAGAAGTTATTAACACGGCAAAAGAAGATGATGATCAAATGAGGTCTTACTTGACAACAAGTTTAGCCGAGTTATCTAGGAGGCATACTGTGTTGGCAGATCAGCATCGCTCATTAAAAGAAAAAGTCATCAATGATGAGGTGAACGTAAAAGAAACCAGTGAGGCTTTACTTAAAAGACTTTCCGATTTGGAACAAGAAGTTGGTAGTTTCAATGAAAAGCTTACAAACTTAGAAGACGAAAATACTAAGTTGAAGCTAGAGGTTCCAGAGAGTGAATCAGATGTGCATGAGTCTCAATCAGATTCGCCACAACAGGAGTCGGTTGAGCTGGTTTTTGCCACTGAGGAGGAATCAAAGGTGCGTCGCAGCTAGAAAGATCGGAATGAACTTCTACTATTGGTTGAAAACATTGGTAACAGAGCTGCATCAATGGAAGAAGAGTTAAAAGATTCCAAAAAGAAACTAGTAATATCAGAAAATGTAATTTCACATCTGAAGCAAAATCAAGGTCAAGTAGATCAACAAGTACTGGACTCGTTATACGAGAAGATTGAATCTCATTCAAAAACAATTAATGAATTACTACAGAGAATTGCTACTGAGACGTCAATACGTGAAGATCAAACCACAAAGGTAAACAGAAAGATTGATGAGTACAAGGTTGTGATATCAGAAATGGAAACAATGAATAAGTTGAAAGAGGATATTTGGAATGACGATGTTGGAAAGTTAAAAGTGAAAATTGAGTCAAAATGTAAGCCATTCAGTGATTTGATTGAACGCTTAAATGCTTTGAAGGTAGAGAAAATTGGTCTTAGTGCACAGCTTGAGACACTTCAAAAAGAAGATTACTCTAAAGATGATTTTAATCCAAGAACTAGAGACCCGTTTAAATTCACTGCAAGCTGTGCATGTTGGGGTACGATCGTTGGTTGATGATGTAGATAAAGAAAACAATGAACTAACATTGAAAATGGCGGAACTGAATGAGAAGGTGAAAGGCAGTGCGAAGTTATTTCAGAAAGAAGAAAAGTGATTTAGAAGCATATGTTGCCTTCAGAACATGCTGTTCTGACTTTTTGACTTGACCGAATCTGCAATGTCTCAAGCAGATTACTAGTTCTTATATTAAACTACCTTTGTTTCATATAACCATCAACTCATACTCATTGGTTCGACTTTGCTATTTTAGATCTGTACTTTTACTCATTCACAGATTTCGAGACAAAATGTGGTTTGCTGAACTATAAAAGTATCTTGTTTCTTTTCTTTTCGCAAATCGCAATACATTTTGTAAATCATGAATTTCTTTTGTTAGTAGCCTCAGTTCTTGTATATTTTCAATATCTGTGTTTTTGCACAGTAGTTTGACTTTTTACTGGTCTTTTCATATAAAGTCAAACATTATTCATGAATGGGTGCAGTCGGTTTGTTATGGTCGTGTCCGTGTAATTTAAGCATCAAGCTTGCTATTTTATATATACGAGAGAAGCTGTTTGGTTGAGCGCGCTGAGCATGAAAAAAAAACATACATATCGTCAGGGACGAAACTTAGAAGGGACCGAGGGAGCACTATGTACATTTTATACCCTTTAACAAATGGTTTTAGTCATTTTTTATACAAAAATTTCGGTGCGGTGTATATCCCACCCCTCTAAAATAAATAATTTTCAAGTCGACCCCTCCACGACAACATTCAAGTTCCGTCCCTGCATATCGTAACTATGTATATATTTGAATATTCCGAGTAAAAAGTGTATACTTGGAAGTTATAATACGTCAAAAGTTAAGGGGGCAAACTAAAAATCAGGCCGGCCCATGATGTCTGAAAGCCCAAACAGATGTCAAGTCAGGGGGTGTTTGGGATTGCTTATGGAAAATAGATTATTCGTTTTGAAAACGGATAATCAGAGAATGTTGTATCAACGTGATTTTGAAATATAGTGTTTGTATTTGATTATCTTTGTTTGAAATCGCAATAATCGGATAATCAGTTGAAGTGTTTGGTAAAACAATTTTTTTATTAAGTTAATAGGTAAAATGACTAAAATGGACATTCTTTATATTATTGAGTTATTTGCATTTAAGATATATAAACTGATTTTAAACTCTACTTTTATGACCTAAAATTTACTTATTTTTTTCTTTTAGACTATAACGGGCGGGCCGGGCGGGTAAGGGCTACGGGCCAAACGGGCTATGGGTCAAACGGGCGCGGGCTAAACGAGCACGGGCTAACGGCACGGCCGGCAGTGTTATACGAATTGCTTTTAAAATACCCAAAACGATGAAATAAATTTCTCCAACGTAACACCTCATTCATATTAAAAAATTAAATATAAGTTTTTCTTTAAAAACAATCTAATGTTTAAGAAAACATCGCCCATTATGCCCATTTAACTAAATGGGCAGCCATCTTATTTCAAATAAAGGAGGGGCCCAAATGTACCAAAATCTTTTAAAAATTTCTTGCGTCTTTTTTATTTTGGGCACAAATTGCCACCTAAATAATATATGAGGAGGATTATTTTTCACATACAAAACTTTCTACCATACCAGGAATTTAAATCCATGAATTAAAAAAGAAAATCAATGGATCAGATTTAAAAGCATTTTATTATTTCACCCATTTTTTATAATTTAAATATCTAACTAACCGTTTATCATTAAAAGCGAAATATTTACAGTCGTAGCGGCGTTTAATTATCTTTTCTATGAAGGCGGGCACTTTGATATACCGAGAAAAAGAAAAAATTCATTTTTTTTCACGTTTTAAGTCTTTTCGTTTATTTTACGTTCTTGAAAATTTCGTAGAAAAAATCATATATGATTTAACACTAATTTGAATATCACATGTGATATTGGTGTTAAATCATATATGATAATGTATCATGTGATATCATATGTGATTTACACTAATATCACATATGATATTACATATCATATAGTTTTACACTATAATATCAAATTAGTGTTATATCATATATGATTTTTCAATGGAAATGATAGCGTAAAAAATCGAAAAAACTTAAAAAAAAGCGTGAAAAATACGAAAATTTTTTTTTTTTGTAGAAAGTATATCAAAAAATTATCTATGAAAAGATAATTAAATTTCGTCATAATGATATTTTTTTACTTGATTAGCGGTTTAAAAGATTATTAATATTTGAATAAAAAAAGATGAAATTTGGTTTTTATATTGTTGGGATTAATACCATCAGGTTAGATGAAAAATGGAAGGTGGAGAATTGATGTCAAGCGGTATGTAAATAATCTTTTGTTCTCAAATGATCTTATATCATAATATATAAGTATAGATTTGCCAAATCACTAATAACTAAAAACAAAAAAACACCAGTTTATAAGTTGTAGTCCAAAGTAGAAGCCCACTTATAGCCTCATATGAAAACAAGTACTGTAGGTTACAACTCACAACCTACTACCCCCAAATACCAGTTGCCTTGCCGGTTGCTAACAAAATTAGGTCATTTCATTGTTGCTGATTAACATAAACCCTAGAAAGAAAAAAATGTCAGATTATTACATTCCTTTTGACATCCAAAAGGAAATCATCAAAAGACTTCCCGTGAAGCCTTTGATTCGGTTCAGGTCAGTCTCTAAACCATGGAAGTCTTTTATCGACAGATCTGAGTTTATCAAAAGTTACGGCGCCCGCGATACGCAGCCTCATAGTTGTAGTATTCTAAGCTACAAAGAAAATACTTCTGATGATGAGGCAAAGTACATTTGTTTTGTAGACGATGATGATAACAATGAAACTCTTTTTAAGGTTGTTCAGTCTGTTGTTGTAACTCCGCAGATGGAACAATATTCTATTAAAAAAGTTGTTGGTGCGTGTCATGGATTGCTGTGTTTGTATGGTTTCCATAAAGGTTATGAAAAAGGGATGTTTGTTATTTGGAACCCTTCTATTCGAAAATCATTTGGTATTGTTGACACTAATGATTGTTTCCTTCCTACTATTGGTTTTGGGGTTTGTCCGGTTACTAGAGATCCTACCGTTGTGAAACTAAACTTTTCATATGAAACTGTTGAAGTTTTTACATTGAGTTCGGGGGTTTGGAATGTGATTCCATGTAGTACTTCGCTTCGTAAATCAATTCAATTTAACTTTTTAACTCATGTTGTTATAGATAGGTTTATTTATTGGGGTGCTTGTGAATTCACATATTATGATGATGGTAAACATACCCCAAATCATATTCTTGTGTCATTTGATTTGATTACCAAGGAATTTAGAGTGCTAGACCTACCAGGTAGCTTAACAAACGAGCTACATGGACGTTCCTTCGTGTCCGTTTGTAAGCTAAGGGAGTATCTTGTTGTGTGTGGAGCATTATGGTCGAGGAAGCACTTTGTTATGGTGTATGGGTAATGGAGCATGATTCATCATTCAGAAAGCTATTCACAATTGGCATATATACGGTAGTAAGATGTTGGGGTTTAAGAAGAGTGGTGAACCTATATTTGAAGCTTGGAAGGACTATAGAGAGCTTACTACCACGCTTGATGTTTACGATCCCTCTTCACAACAGATCAAGAATCTTGGAATCGTTGGAGCAAAGGACTCATTCTTTATGGGCTCTTACAAGGAATCACTACTGCTACTTGATCACCCGGATTCACTAATATATCCTGACGGTCGGCGATCAACCCGTCGTGGTGGTGGTTGCAGTGGTGCTGGTTGCAGTGGCGGCAGTCGCGAGAGTGGCGGTTCCTCACGTTCAGTAGGCCAACAAGCTGCTGATTCGCAGTCACTTTCCGGTGTTCTTGCGCACTTGCGGGTCAATTATAGAGATCGGGTTGATGCTAACAGGCTATTTTATTTTACCCGCTTATTGGACGCCAATCCTTCAGTTATCCCTCTTTTTATGGATTTGGCAACTCATGAGGAACGGCTCCAATTTTTTGAAGACCTTGATCTGGACCCTTATATCCCAAGGACACATAATTAATGATGTAAGTTCATTTGCTCTTTAAGCCCCTCAGATGGTATTACTTGTTTCTGTTTTTTGTTTGATTCTCTACTCTTGAATGATAAAATATGAATCGGGTGAAGTATCATATAGTATTTAAATTTGAACTATTAATTTGAGCTAGTAATGACAAAATTAAGAGGGAATTGAACAGGGGACTTGTTCTTGTCGAATAGGAAGCTTTTGCATATTGCTTTGTTTAATCAAATTATTACTCTATGCATGTATGTGAACATGAACAAAAAGATGTTTTCGATTATGTGCGGTTAAAATTAAATGAATGAACACGAACAGGCCTGATTGCAAAAGGTTCAGAGCTATGGTCTCGTTGTGGGAGACCATGGCCTATTTGGGCTGTTTCATTTAGGGGTGATCAAAATGCGGGCCGCCCGTGAAACCCGTTAAACTGGCCGGGAAAAACGAAACCGAAGTAACCTGTTACAATATGGTCCGGTCCACAGGCAAGATGTATAGAGTATGATAGTTATATGATATATGATAATTTTGTATGTGCATGAAAGGTATATTTTATTGGTTAAGGATTTTGTATGATATATGATATATGATATATAATTTTGTATGTGCATGCAGGCTCCTCTTGAGAAGGATTATGAAGAGGTTGGTCTTGAGTCGGGTGAAAGTGATGATGATGAGGAAGAGGAATACTGAGGAGATGGTTTGTGATTGACCTGGCAGCTCTATTGATCCTTTGGCTTATAATGTTACTGTGTTGTTTTTAGTACTTGTTGTTTCTTGCGTTTTAGTTCGCTTTATGACTCATGTTATATTTTCGTTGTAGTCGCAGACATTTTGATGGTAAGAATGTATTCGAATGCTCTTTTTAGTTCTTGAAATTGTTGGTATCTCTTTGCTGTTTTATTCTTATGTGATGCTTCTGTATTTCATTTATTCCTCTTCCTCATCATCATCACTTTCACCCGACTCAAAAAGACCAACGGCGAAAACACCATGAAACCACAAGTCTATTTGATACATAGGATACCAGGAGAACAAATGCATGGGAACAAATTTGGCATGCCTATTTGGCTATTTAACACTTTTGTACTGAATCGCTGTGTTTGATTATAAACTTTGGTACTACGTTATCTCAACCTGAGAATATGTAATACGGTGGGAGATAGATATAAAGGATTAAAGTTTAGAGTGTAGAGAGATAGGAGGTACAGGCTATTGACAAGATTTGACACTGTGTGTGTTTGAAAAAACCAAATATTCATGATACTCTCTGCAAATATTTACTTTAATGACAAAAGTAAAGATGGATTTGACATTACAATACTTTAATATTTTAACTAGTTTTAATATGGTTTATGAAGGGACTTAAATATAAAGGGGCAATTTCATATCTCCTCTTATTTTAGTTAGAAATTTCATATATACCCAAACATGCATTAAAATCATTATGCATTATGCATTCAATACTTGCCTTTAGGTATATGAAATTAAGCATAAAAGTAGGGTGATATATGAAATTAATCCAAACATAAATGATAAATTTAAAAACAATAATGTTAATATATTTTACGATTATCTTATTTTTACTTTGCTCCATGTGAATTAATATAAACTCATTTCAATTCTTATAATTCGAATTTCATACTCTTTATACTCTCAATATTTTTATTCGGATAGTTATATATTAATTTTTAATCAACAAGCCAATTACATCAACCCGTGCGCATATACAATTTGAGCAGATAGTATAACGGATAATAATATTTGAATAATTATTTTTTGAAGTTAAATATTGTCACAATTCATTATTTTGTAACGTTTAATATTTTTTTATAAAATTATATTAATTTTTTAATACTTAAATAGTTACACTACCCAGGCACAAATGAGTTTTACATAATGTTTTTCATTATGTGTTAATATCGATTGATATTTGTATAGATTTTGTTACAAAAGATTTGACTTTGTTTAACTGGAATTTTAGTTATCTTGTGGTCTTATTTGGAGATGCACTTTTTGACATGAATTCTAGTGGGCCCTAACCACTTTTTGACATGAATACCACTTAATAAATACAAAATGCGATTACATTTTAAGAAATACAAAACGTTTTATTTAAGATACTTTGTGAAGTGTGTTTAATGACAAAAGTAAAGATAGATTTGACAATACAATACAGTAATATTTTAATATATTGATTATATAATGTATAATATATGATGTATTGATTATTTTTGAAAGTGGTTGTATTGATTACATATACGGGTGTCAAGTGTGTTTAACGATGATATAAACCCGTGACTTATTGCTGAACGGTTAGCGGGCCTGAGTTTAAGAATACATAATATTCATAAAAGCAGACCGATGACTTTAACAACTTGCGACCTCCGTTCTAGTAAAGTTGTTGGTCGTAATTTGACAAATGACCCAACACAATAAATACAAAATTGATTGCTTAATTTAATAAAAAGAACCAGATAGGTACATACATAAGCAATCTAAAAAAGCGGAGATAGCCCTTTTACAATGTACTTATCTTGTGGTCTTATTTGGAGATGCACTTTTTGACATGAATTCTAGTGGGCCCTAACCACTTTTTGACATGAATACCACTTAATAAATACAAAATGCGATTACATTTTAATAAATACAAAACGTTTTATTTAAGATACTTTGTGAAGTGTGTTTAATGACAAAAGTAAAGATAGATTTGACAATACAATACAGTAATATTTTAATATATTGATTATATAATGTATAATATATGATGTATTGATTATTTTTGAAAGTGGTTGTATTGATTACATATACGGGTGTCAAGTGTGTTTAACGATGATATAAACCAGCTTCTTAGCGGAGCGGTTAGAGGTTGAGGTTTAAATACATAATATTCATAAAAACAGAATGATGACTTTAACAACTTGCGACCTCCGTTCTAGTAAAGTTGTTGGTCGTAATTTGACAAATGACCCAACACAATAAATACAAAATTGATTGCTTAATTTAATAAAAAGAACCAGATAGGTACATACATAAGCAATCTAAAAAAGAAGCAGATAGCCCTTTTTACAATGTACGTGGCTTCATCCCCAAAGGTACACACCTAGCGAGGTTTGAAGCTAAAGCTTCTACACAAGCTCTAACGACTAATAACAATAAACTCCATTAATTTGATACACATTTAACAAATGAAAAAAGATATGTGATCAAGTCCGTGATCTTTGGTTGTATGTGATATTGACATATTAGGAAGGGGTTGATATGTCGCATTGTTGACAATAGAGCGGAGGAGTTGGGGGTTGTCTATTGGAAAGGATGTGTAGAAGTTAACATATCCTTTTTTCTTTGGGTTGTTTTAAAACAATGTTTATTTAAAACAAGGTGATTTTCTTTGTATAAGTTTATCATATCGCTTACGGGTTGATCGCCGGACACCATTTGGGTTGGTTGACAAGCTTCTTGGGACCGACCGACTAACCTCTCGATAGAAACATCTTCTAAGCAGACTGGAATCGATCAGAGTCATCACAGATATGAGTACTTCTATCCTCCGCAAATCACAAAAGATGTATATTTTTAGTTTTTCTTATGCGCTACTAGGCCAATTCATATATTAGGTCTAGATATGACTAGTTACATAGTGGCACTTTTCATTCTACTAACAAAACGAAAAAAAAAATAAATAAATAATCTTTAACATACCTTAGTTTTACCACTAATAGATAGTTTTTTTGTAAAGTAGTCTAAACCACATTGCACCGGCTAGTGTCATTTGAGCGCTAGGCGAGGCTAATCTTCCTAACACCTCTAGTGGAACCCCAATGCTGAATCGAACTCGAGGTTGTACCTACAAAGTTCCTATTCGTGGTCCCATTGATTTTGGAGGCGGGGAGTAGTTTACCGACTAGGTGGTTGGAGAAAACGAATCTGTGTTTCTTTGTGAGTAACTGTGATGAGGATTGTAAGGTTAAGTATGCAAACTTCACTTTGAAGGACAAGGCGTTGACCTGGTGGAACAATTACCACAGAGCAGTAGGAATTGATGTAGCTTATAGCATCCACCCTCTCCTCATTCTCATCATCACCAGCTAAATTATCCTCACCACCACCTAGAGTGTCATCATCACCACCTACAGTCTCATCAGCACCATCTAAATTATCCTCACCACCACCTACATTATCCTCATCAACAACTACATTATCCTCATCAACACCTACCTCATCCTCATCACCACCTAAGTCACTAGGAACATGACCTCATTATCTACCAACCACTCTAAAGCTAGAGGCTTTCTGGACTTAGGCATCCCTAAAAACTTCCTCTTTCTAATGGTATGTGGTACAATAAGTAACTCTTCATATAAATCCACTACTTCATCATCCACATTCAGTTCTCATATTTGAATTTTTTCTTTAAAGGTAGGCATATAATAACTTTCAACTGTGGTTTCACCATGTTCAATGAAAACTTCAATAACCTTATTATCTTTTACAAATTGGGACATGTTAATAATATCATCATCTGAAGCCAAAGCCCTTAGTCCAAAGTCTAAACTCTTATTTGGTATCCTAAAGTGATAATACATTATGTCCCTTGGATCATATTTCAACATCTTCACTATTGAATGTATTATCTCAATGATAAATTGTTCAATATCTAACAAATCAATGAACTTTATTTTACCCCCAAAATACCTACGATTTGGTGATGGTGTGAAAGTTTCTCCATGAAAAAGCTTCATTGAAAACACTTCTGGATGCCCAACTATTTATTAAACAAACAAAACAACAACAACAATTAGGATAATACACATTTCTGTTTACAAACTTGTTTATTACTTGGTAACATTTTCTTACCATAAACATTATTATGGATCAAATGCACTCCCATCTTGTCTAAAGTACCAAATCGTAATCGGTAACCATAATTGAATTTTGTTAGGTTTCAAGTTTAGGGACTCAATTTTGATTCTATCAAAGTTTTAGGATAAAGAGGAATTTGGGTTTTAGGGTTTTGCAAAGTCAACTGTATGGGGATGTGAAATTGGTGGGAAACGAGATATCAAATAGGGTGGGTGGAATATTAAAGGGTGGATTGGATGTAAAAAGACCAAAAGGTCCTCTTGTGCAACGCGCCTGGGGTGGGAAGTGGGTTGGTGTTAAAGCCGTCTAAAGCCAGGGACGATTTCTGCCCCAAAGTTTGCCCACAGGGACGATATTTGCACTTTCCAAAGGTTTGGGACGAAACGTGCAATTTGGCCAAAGTTTAGGGATGATTTTTGCAATTTACTCTTTATTTATTTATAAACTTTAATGAGAAAAAAAGATTAAACGAAGACTAATTCTATGGGTACGTTTTACCCGGTCGATGATATCTGAAATAGCCCAAACAGAGGTCAAGTAGAGTGTTACTTTTTCAAAATTAGTTCATGTCATTTCACACAATTGTTGATTAACATAAACCCTAGAAAGTAAAAAAGAAAATGTTAGATTATTACATTCCTTTTGACATGATTAAGTGTGAAAACGTTTTGATAACCTAAAGAAAATCATAAAAGACTTCCCGTGAAGCCTTTGATTCGGTTCAGGTCAGTTTTTAAACCATGGAAGTCTTTTATCGACGACTCTAAGTTTATCGAAGGTTACGGCGCCTGCAACACGCAGCCACAAACTCATATTTTAAGCTACGTAGACAAATATTATGCTGGTGAGGTAAAGTACATTTGTTTTGTAGACGATGATCAAAACAATGAAACTCTTTTTAAGGTTGTTCCATCTGTTTTTACTCCGCAAATGGAACAATATTCTTTTAAAAAAGTTGTTGGTGCATGTCATGGATTATTGTGTTTCTTTGGTTCCCATATAGGTTACGAAAAATGGATGTTTGTTATTTGGAACCCTTCAATTCGAAAATCATTTGGTATTGTTGTCCCTAACGATATTTTCTGTCCTTTATTTATTGTGTATATACCCCAAATCATATGGTTGTGTCATTTGATTTGATTACCAAAGAATTTAGAGTGGTAGACCTACCATATAGCTTAACAAACGAGTTATATGGAACTCTTTTCGTGTCCGTATGTAAGCTAACGGAGTCTTTTATTGTGTATGGTTACAAATCACACCGGTGAAATTGACATTCGCTTTATACTTTAAAGGATAATTTACTTTTCTTAAAATCCAACAAAATTTGGTAAGTTAATTTATATGTCAAGTACTACACGTATATACGAATAATCTAATAAACATATGTTATATCAACCAAGAAAAAACTTTGGGTGCGTTTGGTTTTTGTTTTGGTTTTATTTGGATCTAGATTTGATATAATTATGAAAGAAAATGAACAGATAGAAAAATATGATAAAATTGTATATTATTTATCTTTTGAATAACTATAAGATTCAAAGTTATAGGATTTTAATTGTAAAAAGGTAAAAATAATAATAATAATAAAATGAATAATAAAAATAACGTTGGGTTTAACCAAGGACGGAGCCAGAATTTTTAGGTAATAGGGGCCGGTTATGCTTAACGCAAAAAGTTATAGTGATAAACATCACTTCAAAAATCAATCTATAGTGTTGTCTTTTTTTGTTTAAGTTATTTATAAATTTTGCAGATATGTATATATAATAAGGGGGTTGAATATAAAAAGTAGTAGAAAAGCCGATTTAAATAACTAATGAATGAAAAATTAAGGGTGACTCAACACCCATTAGTTACTAAACTACGCTTGAAGTGTAACGGTAATGTTTTCACCACCTCAATCTTAATGCCACACCAGCTTTTTCGCAAATCTCCTAACCCACCACCTAACAGCCGCAATAGTAACCACCTTACAAAACACATAAAATCTTCTCACTTAATACAAACATACCTCATCAAGTCATCATATATCCCCATTCCCTCACACACACAAACAAAAGAAGACCCACCGCGTGCGGCGGCAAAGGAGGTGTTAACGCCTTAACGGGGACTGCGTGCGAATGAAGCCCACCGCGAGTGGTGATGGCAACCATGAAGCCCGATCTAAAAGGTAGATTTACAAAAGACTTCAATCAAATAGTAATATAAGCACATGAAACACAAACAAGATTATAAAAAGAACATTTTACACATAATTCTAGATAGCAAACTTTAAGGACTCAATCCCACTTTCAGGTATTATTAATGCATACCATACATACTAAGCATTTTTCAAAAAAATTATTATTTTGGTGCTGTTAATTAATTGTCTCTTGCAAGATTAATGAGTGTAAAATCATTATTTTTTATGGACTATTTAGAAATAGTTTAGATGTGTCTTTTTGGGTTTATTATGAAAAACGATTTCGTGCTTTGTAAAATGTCAGAAGCTTGTTTTGAAGTAAAAGAAACTACATCTTTTTATTAAATTTTGTTGGATTTTATTTTATGTTATATAAAAACATGAATATTCTAATTTAATTTATTTGAATCAAATTGAAAAAAATAGGTGTGTACATATTATAAATTATGTCGTTTCATTTTTAATCAATCCTTTATCTTTTTGCATTAATCATATATTGTAACAAAAAGTTCTGAGAATCACGTGCTAATAAATTAACATTATGTTTTTGAATAAATGTTATCACGAAAAACCTATAATAAAAAAACATTAAAACAAGAAGTAGGTGCACCGTATGTAGAAATATTCTACTACTACGGTTAAACTGAACATATAACTTTTTATTTTATCATCCATTTAGATTCGTTTATCATATGAAATATTATATAGAAATATAAAACTACAACCCCTATACAAATATATATATATATTTTCATAGGATCTTACGATCCCGATCCCGATCCGATCATACGATTACGATCTTGCAAAGCCGAAAACGATCCTAGGTAGGATCCCGATCCTGACAACCAAGACAATTTTTGAAAACTCATTCACCAAATGACACTTTTTGAAAAATTTACTTTGGTGGGAATTGGGAAATTAAAGTCTAAGGAATTATATGGGCTTTACCCGGTTCATGAATGTCTGAAATAGCCCAAACAGTCTTGTTGAGTTCTGGTCAATAGTTTTCACATTAGGTCTTTTCTTCATTCCTAGTACTCATCAAATTGCTGATTAACATAAACCCTAGAAAAAGAAAGAAAGAAAAAAATGTCAGATTATTACATTCCTTTTGACATCCAAAAGGAAATCATCAAAAGACTTCCCGTGAAGCCTTTGATTCGGTTCAGGTCAGTTTCTAAACCATGGAAGTCTTTTTTCGACACCTCTGAGTTTATCAAAAGTTACGGCGCCCACGACACGCAGCCACAAACTCGTATTTTAAGCTACATAGACAAATATTATGCTGGTGAGGTTAAGTACATTTGTTTTGTAGACGATGATGATGTTGATAACAATGAAACTCTTATTAAGGTTGCTCCATCTGTTTTTACTTCGCAGATGGAACAATATTCTTTCAAAAAATTTGTTGGTGCATGTCATGGATTACTGTGTTTCTTTGGTTCCCATAAAGGTTATGAAAAAGGGATGTTTGTTATTTGGAACCCTTCTATTCGAAAATCATTTGGTATTGTTGACACTAATCATAGTTTCATTCCTGCGACTACTTTTGGGTTTGGGGTTTGTCCGGTTACTAGAGATCCTACCATTGTGAAATTTGAATATTCATATCATGACATCTATACTACTTATAATAGAGGAATGAATCTACTCCTAGTGCTTAAAATTAAAACTACAATCTGGCTTTTTGTTAATACTGATGTCACAGCATACTCACTATTAATGATCTTTCTCATCAATCTTAATTTTAAAACTTACTAGTCTTAAAGCTTAATGTACAAAATACAAAGCACTATTAATGTGATCCGGATATTTAATGTAGCCAATTAATTAATTGGTCAATAAATACAATTAATGCAGTTATTAAAACACCCCATACACAAAATATACAAATTATCAAGCATATTGTACAATTAACTTAAACACAATTCGTGCATTAAATGTCACTAATACAAATAATAAAGCATATTATACAAATATTCAAGTCCGAACGGGCAACGGGCCAAATGGGCCCGAGCTCGGCAATGCAGTCCAAACGGGGTTGAGCCCGAATGAGAACGGGCCAAACAAGGTCGAACTCGAACGAGAACGGGCCAAACGGGCTCGAGCCCGAACAGGCACGGGTTAAACAAAATTCTTGATCCTCGTAAATTTATTGTCAAAAAGAACATAATAAACTAAAGTACATGATTCACCGGAAAACATTATTTCAGGGTACCCGCCGCCGCAACGCGCGGGTACCCTGCTAGTGTTTTGGAATGTACATTGAGTTCGGGGGTTTGGAATGTGATTCCAAGTAGTAATTTGCCTCGAAAATCAATTTTATTTAACGAGTCAACTCAGGTTGTTATAGATAGGTTGATTTATTGGGGTGCTTATGAAATGACCTATGCTGATGATGGTGAATATACCCTAAATCATATGCTTGTGTCATTTGATCTGATTACCAAGGAATTTAGAGTGCTAGACCTACCGGATAGCTTAACAAACGAGTTGTATGGAGATTTTATCATGTCCGTATGTAAGCTAAGGGAGTCTCTTGTTGTGTATGGTTACATTTTGATCGAGGAAGCATATTGTTATGGTGTATGGGTAATGGAGCATGATTCGTCTTTCAGAAAGCTATTCACAATTGGCGCACATGTAGGTAAGTTATTGGGGTTTAGAAAGAGTGGTGAACCTATATTTAAAGCTCGGAAGGACAGTGAAAAGCTTACCACACTTGATGTTTACGACCCCCGTTCAAAACAAGTCAAGAATCTTGGGATTGTTGGAGTAGAGGGCTCATTCTTTATGGGCTCTTACAAGGAATCACTACTGCTACTTGATCACTCGAATTCACAAATATATTGTGACGATAATTGACGATAAAGACGACCACCACATTTCAAGGTGTTGATTAACTAACTGATATGTTTACCTAAGGAAGTAGGGACCTAGTTTGTAGTTTATGTATGGAAAAATCACTTTCATCTGTTTTTGTTGTTGTTTATCACTCCTTTAATGTTATCAAGTAATGTCAATTATGCAATCATATGAGATTCTGGGTTCGTTTAAACCATCGTGTTTCGATTCTATTACATGTTTTTGGTTTGTAGTTAATTGATCCTTGTATCGTTTAAGTTATGATAAACCTTAATTCTGAGTTATTGATAAATACATTATGCTTCTAACATCTTCATACAAACAAATTATGTTTACGTTTTACCGATCTTTGGGGATTTTGTTCATGGTTTTTGCTTTAAATGTTGCATATTCGTTCAAGAAATGTAAAGAATATGATCTTGAATTAGTCATGTGTTAATTGCGAATAAATTGGGGGAGTATGATAACTATAAGGTCTGAATGTGTTTCACATGCTAATTTCTGTTGGTTCTTGTATTCTTGGTGATATATTGCACCTTTATTACACTCAATCATATATATGATGATGATTTACCGGTAATACGTCTTTAATTTGATTAATAATGATATTAGGGTTGAATAATCTGATGATTATGGGTTCAGGAAATGTAAAAGAAATGGTAACGAATTAGTTATGTGTGTATCTGCTGACAAATTGGGGGTAAATGATAGGCGTTAGTTCCTATATGTGTTTTACAAACGAATATTTGCTAAAACTTGTAAAACTAGTTGTACGACATGCTGTTGGTTCTCGTTTTTTATGATTAATTGCATATATAACACACAGTCACATAAATGATGCTAGTTTACCGGAACTGTGTCACTGTGTGTAGGTAAGCAAGTTTCTTGTGAATATTTTTACGTAGATTGAATCTGATGTTTACTACAAGAGAACATCTTAACGTTATATGGTTGTTGCCTTGTGGTTATTTATCTTATTTTGTAGCTATTAACATCGGAATATAATATCAGTGTTATGTTACAATATTCAAATATTGCAGAACATTTGTTCTTTCAAATGAATGGTGACATATCAGAGTCACAGTCGAAACATGAGAATAGTCAGAAAATGCATCCTTAGTTTTTGATGAACTTGTAGTATATAGTACTTTTAAAGAAATCATTTCAGAATGATTCAATCAGCTAACAAAATAGTTAATAGTTTGAAAACCAGGGTTCAAGCAGTTTTGTCAATGAAGTCATTAAAACGACAACAGAAGATTGTGATAGAAAGAAGTCTTACTTGACGACAAAATTGACTCTGCTGGAAGATGAATATCGTTCATTGAATGAAAAAGTCATCACTGATGAGCTGAATGTAAAAGAAGCCATTGAGCTTTTACTTAAACAGATTTCCGAGTTGGAAAAGGATGTTGTTAGTAAGAACGAGAAGATTACAAGATTAGAAAACGAAAATACCAAGTTGAAGGTAGAGATTCAAGAGAGTGAATCAAATGTGCATGAGGCTGAGTCAGAGTCTTCACAAGAGTTAGTTGGATCAGATGTGCAGTCTCGGCTGGATTGGGCCACAGATTATATCCAGTTACTGAATTTTAATATTGAACTTGAGAAATCGAAAGTGGTTAAGCTAGAAATGCAACAGAATGAACTTCAACTCTTGGCTACCGATGCTGGTTGTAGAGCTAAATCAATGGATGAGGAGTTAGAAGCAGCCGAGAAGAAACTTTTAATGTCAAAAAGTACAATTTCACAACTGAAGCAAAATCAAAGTCAAGTAGATCAGCAGTTACTGAACGCTTTACTCAAGCAAATTGATTCTCATTCAAAAACAATTCACGACTTACAAGAGAGAATTGCTACTGCGATGTCAATACACGAAGATCAAACCACAGAGTCAAACACAAAGCTTGATGAGTACAGGTGTGAAATGACACAAATGGCAGTCATGAATAGGTTGGAAGAGGATGTATGGAATATCGATGGAAGGCTAAAAGTGCAGGTTATTACAAAAGAAAAGTCATTTAAGGATTTGATCAAACGCTTAAGTGTTTTGAAGTCAGAGCAAGAAAGTATCAGTGCACAGGTCAACACACTTCAACAAGAAAAGTATTCTAAAACGATTTAATTCAAGAACTGGAGACTCGTTTGGATTCGCTTCAAGTTGTGCATGCTGGAGTATGTTCAGTTATCGAAGATGTAGAAAAATTAAACAATGAACATTTGAAAATGGCGGAACTGAAAGGGAAGGTGGTAGGCAGTGACAAGTTATTTCAGAAAGAACACAAGTGAAATTCCCTGCATTTGTTGTCAACTGAACACGCAGTTTGACTTTTCTTTTTGAACGAATCTGCAATGTGTCATTGAAATTACTAACTCTTCAATTTTTTTATCTATACAAAGCTACCCTTGTTTCATATCCATCACATCATACTCATTAGTTAGAGTTTGCTACTTTAGATAATTATTTAATCGTTGATGAATTTAGAAACAATATGTGGTTTGGTAGAAGATAAGCATGTGTTTGATACTTGCTAGCAATAAATGTTTTACAGCATAAGGTCATGCAGAAGTCTATATAATTTCTTTAGAGTAAATTACACCGTTCGTCCTTGTGGTTTGCGTTGACCGCAGGGTTTCGTCCTTTGACCAAAAAAGTTGCACCGTCCGTCCTTAAGTGGGAAACGTTATGCACCGTTCGTCCCTCCATCCATCTGGGCCCACCAACTCCCACTAACGTCCGTTAACTAAGGTTTTTAAAAAGGTATATCCGTCATTTCCCTAGCAACTAGCATTTATTACCCCATCTACCCCATACCAATTTTTAAAGTAAAAATTACATAAATCGTCTAAAGTGGTATATCACCACTTACCACACACACACAAACATAAAACACACATCATCATCATCACCATTTCTCTCTCTCTCTTTAACCTAGCTGCCGACCACCTTAAACCACCACCACCACCACACCGCCGCCTACCACACTACACCACCCACCTCAAAACACTCCTCACATATCCTCTCTCTCACCTAAAAATGATTCGGACTTAAAAAAAAATTTGATCTCACATATCATCTCAAACGAGGTATAATCACCACACTCTTTAGTCATCACAAACCACGAATCACAAATAACCAAGGTTGAAGGCGATTATTGTACGACTTTCAAGATCTCGAAAAGAGGTCTAAGGTAGGTTCAAACTTGTGTGTTACTTGTTTTGTTATGTGTTTGAAATAAACGAACCAAGATGAGGATTATAACAAGGTTGTTATAGACCCATCTAATTGTGTTGGATATTAATGAAGTCTATCTTCAAAAAACTTAGATCTATGATGATTTTATCTTTTTGGTTTAAGACTTTGGACGAGTTTTGAGTACCAAAAAAATAAAACTGAGATAATTTTTTAATTCGAAACAGTCATTGAATTGAAGTGAGATGAGGAGGGTTGTTAGGATAGTTTTGGGATTTGAGGTTGTTGGAGTTGTTAATTCGTTTGGATACCATGTAGCGATGATGTAAATCTTGAACGAGGTCGTTATGGTATTGAGATGGTGGCTGTGGTGTCGTGATGCGATGGTGGCGGCAAAGGTGGTGAGGTGGTGGCGGCTGCGAGTTGAATGGAGGAGGGGAAGATGGATACAAGTGCTAGGGTTGCATCTTGTGATTAGGTTTAGAAATAATAAAAAGAAAAGCGGGTTGTGTTTATGTGGGCTGTAAAAGGTTGGTGAAGAAATGGGTTTGTATTAGTTTTATTTTTTTGTTCTTGATGTGAAATGGGTTCTGGGTATATTTTTTGCTAAAGAGATGATTTTTGGATTTTTTCCGGTAATGAAATGGTCGTAAAAGGTTGGTGAAGAAATGTTTTTGTATTAGTTTTATTTTTTTGTTCTTGATGTGAAATGGGTTCTTGGTATATATTTTTTTGGTAAAGAGATGATTTTCGGATATGAAATGGGTTGCTGGTATATTTTTTGAGAGAATTAAGAGTGTGTTTTTTTTTGTGTTTGAAGTTTTTTGATAATCTGTGATGTGTTGATGAAAGTTTGAGGAAGAAAGAGTTGGTGGGGAAGAAAATGACGGAAATACCCCTTTAAAAACCTCAGTTAACTGACGTTAGCGGGAATTGGTGGGCCCAGTTGGATGGAGGGACGAACGGTGCATAACGTTTCCCACAGGAGCCAGGGCGGTCTTTTTTGTCAAAGGACGAAACCCTGCGGTCAACGCAAACCACAAGGACGAACGGTTATAAATTTACTCATTTCTTTATATGGCCTTATAATCTGAATAATTTGATTATAGAGTAAACTACACCATTCGTCCTTGTGGTATGCGTTGACCGACAAATTTCGTCGCTGACAAAAATGCACGAATCCATCCTGCTAACGTTATCTATCGTTAGTCCCTCACTCTAACTGGCATGACTAACGGTCGTTATACCTCATCCACTCGAGGGTATTTTAGTCTTTTCCCACCCATAAGGACCAACGATATAATTTCTAAATTTTCCGAAAAATTTTATTTCGAAAAATTATTTTTCCTAATTTTTTTTTCCGAAATTTTTTTTCGAATTTTTTTTCCCAAACTTTTTTTATGAATTTTTTTTTCCCAAAAATCGTCGCATGTGAAAAAAGTTTTCGTCACACGTGAATTTTTTTTTTCGTCACATGTGAAAATTTTATTAGAAATTCTTTTTTCGAAATTTTTTCACATATGAAGAAAAATGTGAAATTTTCGTCATATGTGAAAAAAAATTCACATGTGACGGAAAAAAATTCGAAATTCTTTTTCACATGTGACAAAAAAAAGTTTCGAAAAAAAATCAAATTTTTTTTTTGAAAACACAAAAATTCGGAAAAAAAAAATTCAAACATTTTTTTCGAATTTTTGTCTGTTTTTATACGTTTTTTCGAATTTTTGTCCGTTTTTATACGTTTTCTTCCGTTTTTGTCTGTTTTTATTCGTTTTCATCCGATTTGGATCTAATGGCTAATATAAGTTAACCAATTTTTCTAAGAATTTCCAAAAAAATTCAAAAAAAATAAAATTCAGAATAATTTTTTTTTGTAAAAATTTTTCGAAAAAAAAAATTTGAATTTTTTTTTCCGAATTTTGGTGTTTTTAAATTTTGTTTGTCACATGTGAAAAAAAAATTTGAAATTTTTTTCGGTCACATGTGAATTTTTTTTCACATATGACGAAAATTTCACATTTTTCTTCGTATGTGAAAAAATTTCGAAAAAAGAATTTCTAATAATTTTTTCACATGTGACGAAAAAAATTTCACGTGTGACGAATTTTTTTTTCACATGCGACAATTTTTGGGAACAAAATTTCGGAAAATAACATTGGGAAAAAAATATCGAAAAGAAATATTTGGAAAAAAAATTTCGATTTTTTTTTCCCAAAAATATTAAAATTACACCGTTGGTCCTTATGGGTGGGAAAAGACTGAAATACCCTCAAGTAGATGAGGTATAACC
>OU343218.1:259127233-259302826 GCA_910596185.1 Chrysanthemum makinoi
GGCAAATGATCCGGTCGGTCGGTCGGTGGTCGAGACCAAAACAATGCCAGCGTAAGGTAGGGCGTTTTGGCCGGGCCAGAGCCAGCGAACGGACCAGCGGACGAAACGGACGACAGTCGGTCGGTCTCGGTCTTAAGCGACCAGTTTGGTCCGATCCGGTCCTAGCCGGTCCGTCCGATTTTCAGCTATGCACACCCAAAATTAGTCGCGAATAGAAACTATGATTAGGTGTCAACAATAAATGATTTTCGAATAGAAGGGTTCCAATAACAAACATCCCATAACCTATGGGAACAAAAGCACAGTAATCCATGACATGCACCAACAAATTTTTTGAAAGAATATTGTTCCATCTGCGAAGTAAAAACAGATGGAGCAACCTTAATAAGAGTTTCATTGTTATCAACATCATCATCGTCTACAAAACAAATGTACTTAACCTCACCAGCATAATATTTGTCTGTGGCTTAAAATACGAGTTTGTGGCTGCGTGTCGTGGGCGCCGTAACTTTTGATAAACTCAGAGGTGTCGAAAAAAGACTTCCATGGTTTAGAAACTGACTGAACAGAATCAAAGGCTTCACGGGAAGTCTTTTGATGATTTCCCTTGGATAAAAGGAATGTAATAATCTGACATTTTTCTTTCTTTCTTTTCTAGGGTTTATGTTAATCAGCAATTTGATGAGTACTAGGAATGAAGAAAAGACCTAATGTGAAAACTATTGACCAGAACTCAACAAGACTGTTTGGGCTATTTCAGACATTCATGAACCGGGTAAAGCCCATATAATTCCCAGACTTTAATTTCCCAATTCCCACCAAAGTAAATTTTTCAAAAAGTGTCATTTGGTGAATGAGTTTTCAAAAATTGTCTTGGTTGTCGGGATGGGATCCAGGATCGTTTCGGCTTTGCGAAGATAAATGTCGTATGATCGGATCGGGATCGGGATCGTAAGATCCTATGAAAATATATATATATATTTGTATAGGGGTTGTAGTTTTATATTTCTATATAATATTTCATATGATAAACGAATCTAAATGGATGATAAAAGAAAAGTTATATGTTCAGGACCGTAGTAGTAGAATATTTCTACATATTTTGCACCTATGTGTTTAATGTTTTATTATAGGTTTCGTTGATAACATTTATTCAAAATCATAATGTTAATTTATTAGCCGCGTGATTACGTAACTTTTTGTTACAATATATAGATTAATGCAAAAGATAAAAGGATTGTATGAGAAAATGAAGCGACATAATTTATAATATAGGGCGACACGATTTTTTTTTCTTGATGACCAAATAAATTAAATTAGAATATTCATGTTTTTATATGTAACATAAAATAAAATCTGAACAAAATTGGGACAAGTATGTAGAAAGTTTACTTCAAAACACGGCGTTTACAAAAGCGTTTTCATAATAAACCAAAAAGACATCTAATATTTCTAAATAGTCCATAAAAAATAATGATTTTACACTCATTAATCTTGCAAGAGACAATTAATTAGACGCAAAATAATAATTTTTTGAAAAATGCTTGAGGGCGTTTGGTTGGGGTAATTTGAAATTCGAATTTTAAATTCTAGAAATTTAAATTTGCGAGAATTTAAAATTCGAATTTAAAATACTTCCATATTTGGTTCACGAGAAATTTATAAATTTTTTACTTTTTAATATAAATTTCATAAAAAGTCTATTTAAAAGTTTATAAAAAAAATTATAAAAAAAAGTTTAGAAAAAATTTATAAAAAGTTTGTAAAATTTATAAAAAAAGTTTATAAATAATTTATGAAAAAAGTTTATAAAATTTATTAAAAGTTTATAAAAGTTTATAAGAAATTTATAAAAATTATAAAAAAGTTTATAAAAAATTTATAAAAAGTTTATAAAAAAGTTTATAAAAATTTCTAAGAAATTTATAAAAAAAGTTTATAAAAATTTATAAAAGTTTATAAAAGAGTTTATAAAAAAAGTTTAAAAAAATCTATACGAAATTTATAAAAATTTATAAAAAAAGTTTATAAAAATTTATAATAAAAGTTTAAAAAAAATCTATAAAATAGTTTATAAAAAAATTTATAAAAAGTTTATAAAAAATTATAAATATTCTATTTAAAAGTTTATAAAAAAAATAAGAAAAAGTTTATAAATTTTTTCAAGCAAATTAAAATTCCTCACTTTTTGGAGGCATTCCGATTCTCCCATTTAGCAATTCGAGGAATTGTAAATTGCTTAATTTCCCCATTGAGTTTAAACAATGACATTTGAAGGAATTAAAATCAACTGAAATATCCCCCAAATCTGCAACCACCAGTCAGTATGTATGGTATGCATTAATAATACAGAAAGTGGATTGAGTCCTTAAAGTTTGCTATCTAGAATTATGTGTAAAATGTTCTTTTTATAATCTTGTTTGTGTTTCATGTGCTTATATTACTATTTGATTGAAGTCTTTTGTAAATCTACCTTTTAGATCGGGCTTCATGGTTGCCATCACCACTCGCGGTGGGCTTCATTCGACAGTCCGTTAAGCGTGCACTGCCGCCCATGCGTGGGTCTTCTTTGTTTGTGTGTGAGGGAATGGGGATATATGATGACTTGATGAGGTATGTTTGTATTAAGTGAGAAGATTTTATGTGTTTTGTAAGGTGGTTACTATTGCGGCTGTTAGGTGGTGGGTTAGGAGATTTGCGAAAAAGCTGGTGTGGCATTAAGATTGAGGTGGTGAAAACATTACCGTTACACTTCGGGGCGGAGCTAGTAGGGTGACTAATGGGTGTTGAGTCACCCTTAATTTTTCATTCATTAGTTATTTAAATCGGCTTTTCTACTACTTTTTATATTCAACCCCCTTATTATATATACATATCTGCAAAATTTATAAATAACTTAAACAAAAAAAGACAACACTATAGATTGATTTTTGAAGTGATGTTTATCACTATAACTTTTTGCGTTAAGCATAACCGGCCCCTATTACCTAAAAATTCTGGCTCCGTCCTTGGTTAAACCCAACGTTATTTTTATTATTCATTTTATTATTATTATATTTTACCTTTTACAATTAAAATCCTATAACTTTGAATCTTATAGTTATTCAAAAGATAAATAATATACAATTTTATCATATTTTTCTATCTGTTCATTTTCTTTCATAATTATATCAAATCTAGATCCAAATAAAACAAAACAAAACCAACGCAAAAGTTTTTCTTGGTTGATATAACATATGTTTATTAGATTATTCGTATATACGTGTAGTACTTGACATATAAATTAACTTACCAAATTTTGTTGGATTTTAAGAAAAGTAAATTATCCTTAAAGTATAAAAATGTCAATTTCACCGGTGTGATTTGTAACCATACACAAAAAAGACTCCAGCTTACATACACATCACGGAGTTCCATATAACTTCGTTAAGCTATATGGTAGGTCTACCACTCTAAATTCTTTGGTAATCAAATCAAATGACACAACCATATGATTTGGGGTATATACACAATAAATAAAGGACAGAAAATATCGTTAGGGACAACAATACCAAATGATTTTCGAATTGAAGGGTTCCAAATAACAAACATCCATTTTAAATATATGGGAACCAAAGAAACACAATAATCCATGACATGCACCAACAACTTTTTTAAAAAAATATTGTTCCATTTGCGGAGTAAAAACAGATGGAACAACCTTAAAAAGAGTTTCATTGTTTTGATCATCGTCTACAAAACAAATGTACTTTACCTCACCAGCATAATATTTGTCTACGTAGCTTAAAATATGAGTTTGTGGCTGCGTGTTGCAGGCGCCGTAACCTTCGATAAACTTAGAGTCGTCGATAAAAGACTTCCATGGTTTAAAAACTGACCTGAACCGAATCAAAGGCTTCACGGGAAGTCTTTTATGATTTTCTTTAGGTTATCAAAACGTTTTTCACACTTAATCATGTCAAAAGGAATGTAATAATCTAACATTTTCTTTTTTACTTTCTAGGGTTTATGTTAATCAACAATTGTGTGAAATGACATGAACTAATTTTGAAAAAGTAACACTCTACTTGACCTCTATTTGGGCTATTTCAGACATCATCGACCGGGTAAAACGTACCCATAGAATTAGTCTTCGTTTAATCTTTTTTTCTCATTAAAGTTTATAAATAAATAAAGAGTAAATTGCAAAAATCATCCCTAAACTTTGGCCAAATTGCACGTTTCGTCCCAAACCTTTGGAAAGTGCAAATATCGTCCCTGTGGGCAAACTTTGGGGCAGAAATCGTCCCTGGCTTTAGACGGCTTTAACACCAACCCACTTCCCACCCCAGGCGTTGCACAAGAGACAGACCTTTTGGTCTTTTACATCCAATCCACCCTTTAATATTCCACCCACCCTATTTGATATCTCGTTTCCCACCAATTTCACATCCCCATACAGTTGACTTTGCAAAACCCTAAAACCCAAATTCCTCTTTATCCTAAAACTTTGATAGAATCAAAATTGAGTCCCTAAACTTGAAACCTAACAAAATTCAATTATGGTTACCGGATTACTGATTTGGCCTTTTACTTTAGACAAGATGGGAGTGCATTTGATCCACACTTGTTTATGGTAAGAAAATGTTACCAAGTAATAAACAAGTTTGTAAACAATGTATTATCCTAATTGTTGTTGTTGTTTTGTTTGTTTAATAAATAGTTGGGCATCCAGAAGTGTTTTCAATGAAGCTTTTTCATGGAGAAACTTTCACACCATCACCAAATCGTAGGTATTTTGGGGGTAAAATAAAGTTCATTGATTTGTTAGATATTGAACAATTTATCATTGAGATAATACATTCAATAGTGAAGATGTTGAAATATGATCCAAGGGACATAATGTATTATCACTTTAGGATACCAAATAAGAGTTTAGACTTTGGACTAAGGGCTTTGGCTTCAGATGATGATATTATTAACATGTCCCAATTTGTAAAAGATAATAAGGTTATTGAAGTTTTCATTGAACATGGTGAAACCACAGTTGAAAGTTATTATATGCCTACCTTTAAAGAAAAAATTCAAATATGAGAACTGAATGTGGATGATGAAGTAGTGGATTTATATGAAGAGTTACTTATTGTACCACATACCATTAGAAAGAGGAAGTTTTTAGGGATGCCTAAGTCCAGAAAGCCTCTAGCTTTAGAGTGGTTGGTAGATAATGAGGTTGGGCAGCCTAGTGACTTAGGTGGTGATGAGGATGAGGTAGGTGTTGATGAGGATAATGTAGTTGTTGATGAGGATAATGTAGGTGGTGGTGAGGATAATTTAGATGGTGCTGATGAGACTGTAGGTGGTGATGATGACACTCTAGGTGGTGGTGAGGATAATTTAGCTGGTGATGATGAGAATGAGGAGAGGGTGGATGCTATAAGCTACATCAATTCCTACTGCTCTGTGGTAATTGTTCCACCAGGTCAACGCCTTGTCCTTCAAAGTGAAGTTTGCATACTTAACCTTACAATCCTCATCACAGTTACTCACAGCAAACACAGATTCAGTTTTCTCCAACCACCTAGTCAGGTAAACTACTCCCTCAGTTCCTCCAAAATCTATGGGACCACAGAATAGGAACTCTTTGTAGGTACAACCTCGAGTTCGATTCAGCATTGGGGTTCCACTAGAGGTGTTAGGAAGATTAGCCTCAGCTAGCAGTTCAGCGACACTAGCTGGTGCAATGTGGTTTAGACTACTTTCATAAAAAAAACTATCTATTAGTGGTAAAACTAAGGTATGTTAAAGATTATTTATTTATTTTTTAGTTTTTCAGTTTTGTTAGTAGAATGAAAAGTGCCACTATGTAACTAGTCATATCTAGACCTAATATATGAATTGGCCTAGTAGCAGACAAGAAAAACTAAAAATATACATCTTTTGTGATTTGCAGGAGGATAGAAGTACTCATACTGTGATGACTCCTGATCGATTCCAGTTTCTGCTTAGAAGATGTTTCTATCAGGAGGTTAGGCCGGTCCAGGTCCCAAGAAGCTTGTCAACCAACCCAAATGGTGTCCGGCGATCAACCCGTGGTGACGATATGATAAACTTATACAGCAAAATCACCTTGTTTTAAATAAACATTGTTTTAAAACAACCCAGCAAAAAAAGGATATGTTAACTTCTACACATCCTTTCCAATAGACAACCCCACAATCTCCTGCTCTATTGTCAACAATGCGACATATCAACCCCTTCCGCAATATGTCAATATCACATACAACCAAAGATCACAGGACTTCTGATCACATATCTTTTTTCATTTGTTAAATGTGTATCAAATTAATGGAGTTTATTGTTATTAGTCGTTAGAGCTTGTGTAGAAGCTTTAGCTTCAAACCTCGCTAGGTGTGTACCTTTGGGGATGAAGCCACGTACATTGTAAAAAGGGCTATCTGCTTCTTTTTGAGATTGCTTATGTATGTACCTATCTGGTTCTTTTTATTAAATTAAGCAATCAATTTT
This sequence comes from Chrysanthemum makinoi, assembly GCA_910596185.1. NCBI lineage: Eukaryota > Viridiplantae > Streptophyta > Magnoliopsida > Asterales > Asteraceae > Chrysanthemum > Chrysanthemum makinoi. Next base: position 259,133,741 of record OU343218.1, read on the forward strand.
GTATTTATTGTGTTGGGTCATTTGTCAAATTACGACCAACAACTTTACTAGAACGGAGGTCGCAAGTTGTTAAAGTCATCGGTCACTGTTTTTATGAATATTATGTATTCTTAAACCTCGCGCTCCGCTAATGCGGGTTTATATCATCGTTAAACACACTTGACACCCGTATATGTAATCAATACAACCACTTTCAAAAATAATCAATACATCATATATTATACATTATATAATCAATATATTAAAATATTACTGCATTGTATTGTCAAATCTATCTTTACTTTTGTCATTAAACACACTTCACAAAGTATCTTAAATAAAACGTTTTGTATTTATTAAAATGTAATCGCATTTTGTATTTATTAAGTGGTATTCATGTCAAAAAGTGGTTAGGGCCCACTAGAATTAATGTCAAAAAGTGCATCTCCAAATAAGACCACAAGATAAGAACATTGTAAAAAAGGCTATCTGCTTCTTTTTGAGATTGATTATGTATGTACCTATCTGGTTCTTTTTATTAAATTAAGCAATCAATTTTATATTTATTGTGTTGGGTCATTTGTCAAATTACGACCAACAACTTTACTAGAACGGAGGTCGCAAGTTGTTAAAGTCATCGGTCTGTTTTTTATGAATATTATGTATTCTTAAACCTCGCGCTCCGCTAACCGTTCCGCAGCGAAGCTTGGGGTTTATATCATCGTTAAACACACTTGACACCCGTATATGTAATCAATACAACCACTTTCAAAAATAATCAATACATCATATATTATACATTATATAATCAATATATTAAAATATTACTGTATTATATTGTCAAATCTATCTTTACTTTTGTCATTAAACACACTTCACAAAGTATCTTAAATAAAACGTTTTGTATTTCTTAAAATGTAATCGCATTTTGTATTTATTAAGTGGTATTCATGTCAAAAAGTGGTTAGGGCCCACTAGAATTCATGTCAAAAAGTGCATCTCCAAATAAGACCACAAGATAACTAAAATTCCAGTTAAACAAAGTCAAATCTTTTGTGTAACAAAAATCTATACAAATATCAATCGATATTAACACATAATGAAAAACATTATGTAAAACTCATTTGTGCCTGGGTAGTGTAACTATTTAAGTATTAAAAAATTAATATAATTTTATAAAAAAATATTAAACGTTACAAAATAATGAATTGTGACAATATTTAACTTCAAAAAATAATTATTCAAATATTATTATCCGTTATACTATCTGCTCAAATTGTATATGCGCACGGGTTGATGTAATTGGCTTGTTGATTAAAAATTAATATATAAATATCCGAATAAAAATATTGAGAGTATAAAGAGTATGAAATTCGAATTATAAGAATTGAAATGAGTTTATATTAATTCACATGGAGCAAAGTAAAAATAACATAATAGTAAAATATATAAACATTATTGTTTTTAAATTTATCATTTATGTTTGGATTAATTTCATATATCACCCTACTTTTATGCTTAATTTCATATATACCTAAAGTGCAAGTATTGAATGCATAGTGTACAATGATTTTAATGCATGTTTGGGTATATATGAAATTTCTAACTAAAATAAGAGGAGATATGAAATTGCTCCTTTATATTTAAGTCCCCTGCATAAACGACATTAAAACTAGTTAAAATATTAAAGTATTGTAATGTCAAATCCATCTTTACTTTTGTCATTAAAGTAAATATTTGCAGAGAGTATCATCAATATTTGTTTTTTTCAAACACACACAATGTCAAATCTTGTCAATAGCCTGTACCTCCTATCTCTCTACACTCTAAACTTTAATCCTTTATATCTATCTCCCACCGTATTACATATTCTCAGGTTGAGATAACGTAGTACCAAATTTTATAATCAAACACAGCGATTCAGTACAAAAGTGTTAAATAGCCAAATAGGCATGCCAAATTTGTTCTCCTGGTATCCTATGTATCAAATAGACTTGTGGCTTCATGGTGTTTTCGCCGTTGGTCTTTTTGAGTCGGGTGAAAGTGATGATGATGAGGAAGAGGAATAAATGAAATACAGAAGCATCACATAAGAATAAAACAGCAAAGAGATACCAACAATTTCAAGAACTAAAAAGAGCATTCGAATACATTCTTCACATCAAAATGTCTGCGACTACAACGAAAATATAACATGAGTCATAAAGCGAACTAAAACGCAAGAAACAACAAGTACTAAAAACAACACGGTAACATTATAAGCCAAAGGATCAATAGAGCTGCCAGGTCAATCACAAACCATCTCCTCAGTATTCCTCTTCCTCATCATCATCACTTTCACCCGACTCAAGACCAACCTCTTCATAATCCTTCTCAAGAGGAGCCTGCATGCACATACAAAATTATATATCATATATCATATATCATACAAAATCCTTAACCAATAAAATATACCTTTCATGCACATACAAAATTATCATATATCATATAACTATCATACTCTATACATCTTGCCTGTGGACCGGACCATATTGTAACAGGTTACTTCGGTTTCGGTTTTTCCCGGGCCAGTTTAACGGGTTTCACGGGCCGGCCCGCATTTTGATCACCCCTAAATGAAACAGCCCGAATAGGCCATGGTCTCCCACAGCGAGACCATAGCTCTGAACCTTTTGCAATCAGGCCTGTTCGTGTTCATTCATTTAATTTTAACCGCACATAATCGAAAACATCTTTTTGTTCATGTTCACATACATGCATAGAGTAATAATTTGATTAAACAAAGCAATATGCAAAAGCTTCCTATTCGACAAGAACAAGTCCCCTGTTCAATTCCCACTTAATTTTGTCATTACTAGCTCAAATTAATAGTTCAAATTTAAATACTATATGATACTTCACCCGATTCATATTTTATCATTCAAGAGTAGAGAATCAAACAAAAAACAGAAACAAGTAATACCATCTGAGGGGCTTAAAGAGCAAATGAACTTACATCATTAATTATGTGTCCTTGGGATATAAGGGTCCAGATCAAGGTCTTCAAAAAATTGGAGCCGTTCCTCATGAGTTGCCAAATCCATAAAAAGAGGGATAACTGAAGGATTGGCGTCCAATAAGCGGGTAAAATAAAATAGCCTGTTAGCATCAACCCGATCTCTATAATTGACCCGCAAGTGCGCAAGAACACCGGAAAGTGACTGCGAATCAGCAGCTTGTTGGCCTACTGACCGTGAGGAACCGCCACTCTCGTGACTGCCGCCACTGCAACCAGCACCACTGCAACCACCACCACGACGGGTTGATCGCCGACCGTCAGGATATATTAGTGAATCCGGGTGATCAAGTAGCAGTAGTGATTCCTTGTAAGAGCCCATAAAGAATGAGTCCTTTGCTCCAACGATTCCAAGATTCTTGATCTGTTGTGAAGAGGGATCGTAAACATCAAGCGTGGTAGTAAGCTCTCTATAGTCCTTCCAAGCTTCAAATATAGGTTCACCACTCTTCTTAAACCCCAACATCTTACCTACCGTATATGCGCCAATTGTGAATAGCTTTCTGAATGATGAATCATGCTCCATTACCCATACACCATAACAAAGTGCTTCCTCGACCATAATGCGCCCACACACAACAAGATACTCCCTTAGCTTACAAACGGACACGAAGGAACGTCCATGTAGCTCGTTTGTTAAGCTACCTGGTAGGTCTAGCACTCTAAATTCCTTGGTAATCAAATCAAATGACACAAGAATATGATTTGGGGTATGTTTACCATCATCATAATAGGTGAATTCACAAGCACCCCAATAAATAAACCTATCTATAACAACATGAGTTGAGTCGTTAAATTGAATTGATTTACGAAGCGAAGTACTACATGGAATCACATTCCAAACCCCCGAACTCAATGTAAAAACTTCAACAGTTTCATATGAAAAGTTTAGTTTCACAACGGTAGGATCTCTAGTAACCGGACAAACCCCAAAACCAATAGTAGGAAGGAAACAATCATTAGTGTCAACAATACCAAATGATTTTCGAATAGAAGGGTTCCAAATAACAAACATCCCTTTTTCATAACCTTTATGGAAACCATACAAACACAGCAATCCATGACACGCACCAACAACTTTTTTAATAGAATATTGTTCCATCTGCGGAGTTACAACAACAGACTGAACAACCTTAAAAAGAGTTTCATTGTTATCATCATCGTCTACAAAACAAATGTACTTTGCCTCATCATCATCAGAAGTATTTTCTTTGTAGCTTAGAATACTACAACTATGAGGCTGCGTATCGCGGGCGCCGTAACTTTTGATAAACTCAGATCTGTCGATAAAAGACTTCCATGGTTTAGAGACTGACCTGAACCGAATCAAAGGCTTCACGGGAAGTCTTTTGATGATTTCCTTTTGGATGTCAAAAGGAATGTAATAATCTGACATTTTTTTCTTTCTAGGGTTTATGTTAATCAGCAACAATGAAATGACCTAATTTTGTTAGCAACCGGCAAGGTAACTGGTATTTGGGGGTAGTAACTAGTAGGTTGTGAGTTGTAACCTACAGTACTTGTTTTCATATGAGGCTATAAGTGGGCTTCTACTTTGGACTACAACTTATAAACTGGTGTTTTTTTGTTTTTAGTTAGATATAAGATCAAAATATTATTTACATACCAAGGGATCAATCTCCCCCTCCATTTTTATTTGATCTAATGGATGAGATTAATCCCAACAATATAAAAAACCAACTTTCATTCTTTTTTTTCAAATATTAATAACTTTTAAACCGTTAATCGTTAAGCAAAAAAAAAAAAAAAAAAAAAAAAAAAAAAAAAAAAAAAAAAAATCATTAAACGAACATTTAATTATCTTTCTATAGATAAGCACTTTGATATACTTTCGACAAAATTTTTTTTTCGTATTTTTCACGTTTTTTTAAAGTTTTTTCATTTTTTTATGTTATTGAAATTTGCATTGAAAAATCATATATAATATAACTCTAATTTGATATTAGTGTAAAATCATATATGATATGTAATATCATATGTGATATTAGTGTAAAATCACATATGATATCACATGTGATATTACATATCATATATGATTTAACACTAATATCACATGTGATATTCAATTTAGTGTTTTATCATATATGATTTTATTCATGCAAATTTCAAGAACGTAAAATAAACGAAAAAGAAAAACGTGAAAAAATGATTTTTTTTTTTCTTTTTCCAAAGTATATCAAAGTGCCCGTCTATAGAAAGATAATTAAATGCTCGTCGCGACGGTGTAAATATTTTCGCTTAATGATAAACGGTTTAAGAGATATTTAAATTATAAAAAATGGGTGAAATAATAAAATGCTTTTAAATCTCAACAATTGATTTTATTTTTAGATGGATGGTGGAGATGAGTCCCTTGGTATGTAAAAAAAGTTTGGTATGTAAAATAACTCTCCTCTTTTAGTTATTAGTGATTTGGCAAATCTATACTTATATATTATGATATAAGATCATTTGAGAACAAAAGATTATTTACATACCAAGGGATCAATCTCCACATTCCATTTTTATTTGATCTAATGGATGAGATTAATCCCAACAATATAAAAAACCAACTTTCATCCTTTTTATTCAAATATTAATAACTTTTAAACCGTTAATCGTTAAGCGGAAAAAAAAATATCATTGCGACGAGCATTTAATTATCTTTCTATAGATAGGCACTTTGATATACTTTCGACAAAAAAAATTTTTTCGTATTTTTCACGTTTTTTTTTTTAAAGTTTTTCGATTTTTTACGCTGAAATTTGCATTGAAAAATCATATATGATATAACACTAATTTGATATTAGTGTAAAATCATATATGATATGTAATATCATATGTGATATTAGTGTAAAATCACATATGATATCACATGTGATATTATATATCATATATGATTTAACACTAATATCACATGTGATATTCAATTTAGTGTTTTATCATATATGATTTTATTCATGCAAATTTCAAGAACGTAAAATAAGCGAAAAAGGCGAAAAGCGTGAAAAAATAATTTTTTTCTTTTTCGAAAGTATATCAAATCTATAGAAAGATAATTAAATGGCGGGCGACGGTGTAAATATTTTCGCTTAATGATAAACGGTTTAAGAGATATTTAAATTATAAAAAATGGGTGAAATAATAAAATGCTTTTAAATCTCAGCCATTGATTTTCTTTTTAGATGGATGGTGGAGATGAGTCCCTTGGTATGTGAGAAAAGTTTTGTATGTAAAATAACTCTCCTCGTATATTATTAGAGGTGGCAATTTGTGCCCAAAATAAAAAAGATTGGCAAATTTTTAAAAGATTTTGGTACATTTTGGGCCCCTCCTTTATTTGAAATGGGCATGTATTGCCCATTTAGAAGTTAAATGGGCATAATGGGCGCATGTTTTTCTTAAACATTAGATTGTTTTTAAAGAAAAACTTATATTTAATTTTTTAATATGAATGAGGTGTTACGTTCGAGAAATTTATTTCATCGTTTTGGGTATTTTAAAAGCAATTCGTATAACATGAGCCCGTTTGGCCCGTGCCCGTTTAGCCCGTGCTCGTTTAGCCCGCGCCCGTTTGACCCATAGCCCGTTTGGCCCGTAGCCCTTACCCGCCCGGCCCGCCCGTTATAGTCTAAAAGAAAAAAATAAGTAAATTTTAGGTCATAAAAGTAGAGTTTAAAATCAGTTTATATATCTTAAATGCAAATAACTCAATAATATAAAGAATGTCCATTTTAGTCATTTTACCTATTAACTTAATAAAAAAATTGTTTTACCAAACACTTCAACGCTGATTATCTGATTATTGCGATTTCAAACAGCATAATCAAATACAAACACTATATTTCAAAATCACGTTTTGATACAGCTGATTCTCTGATTATCCGTTTTCAAAACGAATAATCTATTTTCCATAAGCAATCCCAAACACCCCCTGACTTGACATCTGTTTGGGCTTTCAGACATCATGGGCCGGCCTGATTTTTAGTTTGCCCCCTTAACTTTTGACGTATTATAACTTCCAAGTATACACTTTTTACTCGGAATATTCAAATATATACATAGTTACGATATGCAGGGACGGAACTTGAATGTTGTCGTGGAGGGGTCGACTTGAAAATTATTTATTTTAGAGGGGTGGGATATACACCGCACCGAAATTTTTGTATAAAAAATGACTAAAACCATTTGTTAAAGGGTATAAAATGTACATAGTGCTCCCTCGGTCCCTTCTAAGTTTCGTCCCTGACGATATGTATGTTTTTTTTTCATGCTCAGCGCGCTCAACCAAACAGCTTCTCTCGTATATATAAAATAGCAAGCTTGATGCTTAAATTACACGGACACGACCATAACAAACCGACTGCACCCATTCATGAATAATGTTTGACTTTATATGAAAAGACCAGTAAAAAGTCAAACTACTGTGCAAAAACACAGATATTGAAAATATACAAGAACTGAGGCTACTAACAAAAGAAATTCATGATTTACAAAATGTATTGCGATTTGCGAGTAAAAGAAAGAAACAAGATACTTTTATAGTTCAGCAAACCACATTTTGCTCCGAAATCTGTGAATGAGTAAAAGTACAGATCTAAAATAGCAAAGTCGAACCAATGAGTATGAGTTGATGGTTATATGAAACAAAGGTAGTTTAATATAAGAACTAGTAATCTGCTTGAGACATTGCAGATTCGGTCAAGTCAAAAAGTCAGAACAGCATGTTCTGAAGGCAACATATGCTTCTAAATCACTTTTCTTCTTTCTGAAATAACTTCGCACTGCCTTTCACCTTCTCATTCAGTTCCGCCATTTTCAATGTTAGTTCATTGTTCACTTTATCTACATCATCAACCAACGATCGTACCCCAACATGCACAGCTTGCAGTGAATTTAAACGGGTCTCTAGTTCTTGGATTAAAATCATCTTTAGAGTAATCTTCTTTTTGAAGTGTCTCAAGCTGTGCACTAAGACCAATTTTCTCTACCTTCAAAGCATTTAAGCGTTCAATCAAATCACTGAATGGCTTACATTTTGACTCAATTTTCACTTTTAACTTTCCAACATCGTCATTCCAAATATCCTCTTTCAACTTATTCATTGTTTCCATTTCTGATATCACAACCTTGTACTCATCAATCTTTCTGTTTACCTTTGTGGTTTGATCTTCACGTATTGACGTCTCAGTAGCAATTCTCTGTAGTAATTCATTAATTGTTTTTGAATGAGATTCAATCTTCTCGTATAACGAGTCCAGTACTTGTTGATCTACTTGACCTTGATTTTGCTTCAGATGTGAAATTACATTTTCTGATATTACTAGTTTCTTTTTGGAATCTTTTAACTCTTCTTCCATTGATGCAGCTCTGTTACCAATGTTTTCAACCAATAGTAGAAGTTCATTCCGATCTTTCTCTAGCGTACGCACCTTTGATTCCTCCTCAGTGGCAAAAACCAGCTCAACCGACTCCTGTTGTGGCGAATCTGATTGAGACTCATGCACATCTGATTCACTCTCTGGAACCTCTAGCTTCAACTTAGTATTTTCGTCTTCTAAGTTTGTAAGCTTTTCATTGAAACTACCAACTTCTTGTTCCAAATCGGAAAGTCTTTTAAGTAAAGCCTCACTGGTTTCTTTTACGTTCACCTCATCATTGATGACTTTTTCTTTTAATGAGCGATGCTGATCTGCCAACACAGTATGCCTCCTAGATAACTCGGCTAAACTTGTTGTCGAGTAAGACCTCATTTGATCATCATCTTCTTTTTCCGTGTTAATAACTTCTTCAACAGACTGCTGGAACCCTGATTTCCATATTTAAAGGTCAATTATTTTACAGATAAAAACTACAGCAATAAACATTAAATAAGTAATATATACTAGAAATTAAACAAAAATGGTAAACATCCTAATACGACTCTACCTTTAACACTTTCTTCAACTATCTCAGGACTAATCCTACTGTCCTTGGGTTTCGAATGCAATTCTGAATTGACACCCGCCATTTAAGAACAACTGCACAATAATACCTGAATATCATAACATAAGATTGAGTCTAGATTTTAAGACTAAAATAAGCTATATCAATTATGTGTGAGACTGGTTTAGTAATAGGTACAACAAAGTTTTAAGTTCTAACATCGGTAACAACCAATCAATATTAAGCCATTGTGTGTGGTAAAATATCAGGTTCAACTTATCACGATGATCATAACAAATTTTATCTAGTACAACGTTAACCCAATCCCGTCTTCCACGAGGTATGGAGAAATTTTATCTAGTACCATATACTTAATATGGACACAAAGATACAGGTTCAGTAGATTAACATGGTTTATATAATAGCTCGTCTAAATCACAAAAAATGTACTAGTATAAAAAAGGCGTGTGTGCTTCAACTAGTTTTGTGGTCTGTATTGCTGCATTGACCCGAGAATTATCATGTGAAACACATATATGAACCTACACCAATCATTTGCCCCCAATCTATCAGCAATTATATGCAATGGATTCAAGATCAACACTTAGTGATTAACAATACGCGTCCACTAATCCAATCATTCTGAATCAGAACCATAAACTTTCATAATTGTCCTCATTTCATTTACAATATTTCACGTTGATATCTAAATATCCAAATTCTTTTAAAAATAAAAAACCAGAAAAACAAATAAGGATCATAACAAGAACATCTAAATAACATTTTTCACATAGCGGAATCACTAATAATTAACGAAAATTAACATGGTCATGTAAACAACGTCTTCACAGTTTGACATAACAGAATCATAAATGATAATAGTAAAAAGAATCAAGAATCAACTAGAACACCTAAAATCATTACAAATAATGATCAAGATTCGATCTTTAATAACAGATACAAGAAACCATGAACGAAACCAAGATTAAAGAAAGATTTGCCGAACCTTTGATGAAAATTAAAACTGGTTCAAAAAGAATTGATTAACAGTTTCACTAATCAGTTAACTTGATGAGAATATAAAAGAATAAGGCTAATGTATGTTTTACAAAGTGATTATGAAATGTGTGAGTGACTAAAATAGCCCTTAGCTTTTCAGATTTTAAAGGGATTGTGGATCAGCATTGTGGGTTGTTTTTGGTATTTCAAAGGTTGGGTGAGTTGTACAGTGTGCTTAAGATGTTGTACCTAATTTGTGCATGAGTAAATTTTAGTTAAACATTAAAAATCCAAGCATGATCATTGCTTTGACTACAGATTTAAACACAATATTCAAATGCTATAAAAACCAAGTTTAAAAGGAAAGAACCAAAATATATGGTTTCTTGAGAACTCATAAAAGAGTACAACATTATGTAAAGAAATTGAAGAACTACCAACTGTGATGATAATTGTGACTCCTGTGACTTTAAGAAGTCAAAACAGCGCGCCTTTTGCTGCTAACAAATGCTTGACGAAGTTCTTTGTACCCCGACATGTAATGTTCAAGAGAGAAAGATAGCTGCCTTATTGCTTCCCGTTTCTCTTCTGCTCTGTCTGACATAACTTCCTTCTGCATATTCACTTCACGTTCCAGTTCAACCACTTTCAGTTTTAGCTCATTTGCATCTTTTTGTGCATTGTCGAATGACGAAAGTACCCCTGCATGCTCAACTTGTAGTGAACCCAAACGAGTCTCTAGTTCTCGGATTACATTGTCTTGATGACACTTCTCGGCATAAAGTGTGTCGAGCTGAGCTTTAACTCCATCTTTTGCTAACTTTAAAGCATCCAAGTTTTTGTTTAAAGCATCAACTGCCTGACATTTTTCCCTTAGTTCCATTTTCAACCTTCCAATATCAGCATTCAAGGTATCCTCTTTCGCCTCATGTGTGCTTTTCAGTAGTAATATTTCAGACATGGATTGGTTTACCATAGTATTTAGTTCTGTGATTTGATCATTACGAACTGATATATCAGCTACACATAAGGATACTTCCTCTTGCAGTTCAGCATTCTTGTCTATTTCAGAACCAAGCTGCTTCTGCAACGACGCAATTTCTTGTTGAGTTGACCCGAGTTGGCCTTGTAACCAATGAGTTTGTTCAAATATTTTGCTTGACAGTTCATCCTTCAGTTTTGAAATCTCGTCCTCTGCTGCTAACACTTGCTTTCTGGATGCCTCAAACTCGTCTCTAGTTGTTCTGATATTAAGATTTGAGTCAGAAATCACAAGTTTAAGGTCGCTCACTTGCTTCTGAAGCTCAGCCACTTTTGCTTTCTCAGTTTCAAGATGGGCGATATGAGACTGCATATCGGACTCTTTCTCATGAATCTCGTGCTTCAACTTATTATTTTCATCTGATAGAGTTTGAAGCTTTGTGTTCAAATTAACAAGCTCTTCTTCCAACGTAGCAATCTTGTTAAGTAAAACCTCAGGAACTTTAGTTTCTTTAACCTTCGACACATCATCATTGCTTGGTGAAATTAGAAGCTTGTTGATGGACATAAAAGATTCAGAATCCGAATCAGAAGACAATGAGAAAGAAGATTCCGACCCATCTTTTCTAGAAGCATAAGAACCAGTACCTCCAGAGTTCATTACATCAAAACCGATAGGTGTCCTGAATTTATGTGTGTTGCTCATCTGATCAGGAGTAAACATCTGAGTAACTCGAGGAGAGCTAGAATCTGTAGTATCAACATGATGCTTTTTGATCAAATCAACATGTTGATCAGCTAGCACACCATGCATGCGCGACAACTCGGTTACATGTTTTGTCAATTTGGACTTTTTGGCATCATAGATTTCTGCTGTCAATTCGAAGAAATCTGCATCTTGTTCTATCAACTTCAGGATTTCTTTGACACACTGCTCGAACCCTGGTTTTCAAGAAATTTAAACATCAATTAGTGTACATATTGACGTGTATAAATCTTTAAGTAGTGTTTTTTCTTCAGTGATGGTACAATTTCAATAATAATATATACTGTGTACACAATAAGTTCATAAACAGATAATTAGCCAACATTTTCAGTTCTGTACTTGACGTGAAAATGCAATCATAAATACAAATGTAGTAACAAGCTCACCTTCAACATTTTCTGCAAGGGAAACAGAGATTTCAGGGTTAATCTGACTGCCTTGCAACGGCGACCAAGATTTTGATTCAACAACCTCCATTTATCCTGCTATATTTGAATATCATGACCATTAGATTAAGTCCATCTTCCGAGACAAATCAAGCAACTTGAATTATATATGATGTTAGTTCAGTAATAGCTTTCAACACTAACAAGACAACAAACCAGTCAAAGTAACATCATGTTCAAATTGTTAAAATATCGACAATTGGAGTTAGACGTAAGACTGCCTTTTAGTGTGTGTAAAGTAGCAAAAAGTGTTAAGTCATATGATTGTTAGTCATAGGTGTAAAAGCGAAAAGTTGTTTTCAAGCCCCGGTAACTATTACCACTTCCAAGACTAACATCATAAGTATTAGGAGTTCAAGGTTTTGGATCGCTATTGAACAACTTACAAGAACATGAAATTTCAGGACCACCATCGTTAAATATACACATCAGCATATCATATACAAATAACCACCAAGGAAGCCTAGTGGTCATGCACCCTGATGTCCTCACAAAAGGTCTATGGACTATAATTCAAACCTCACTCGGTACGCATCTAGGGGGTGGCCAGGGGAAGGGTCAGAAATGATCACCGGGTAACCTCAACAAAAAACACGTCATATGTTTACCGTTAACCTATTGTTATCAAGTCTCAGATCTCAAACAACTCGACACGTGCAAAACAAATCAACCATATCTATTACATCAATTCAATCAAATACACTACAACTTATGCAAAACAAATCATATATGATAACGAATATAAAAACAAGGGCTAATGGAACCAAAATGTATCATAGTTGTCACTTATACCTTCTAAATGTATCGAACAATTTGGCTATTATGTGTACTAAACTTGATTTTGTGGCATTTTTTGTGTACTTTATGACCATTTTGCCCCTCTCGGGTTAATAAAATGAGGGGCAAAATGGTCACAAAATACAAAAAATAGCCAACAAATTTAAGTTTAGTACACATAATAGCAAAAAAAAATTGTTCAATACATACAAAAGAAAATCATGACAACTATAATACACATTAGCCCTAAAAACAATAATTGATATCTATACTAATCATATTCACAAACAACCGCGATCATATAAAATTTAAGCAGCGTCTCTCACGAAACAGAATTCAATCAAAAAAATTCACTAAAGCTTATGAAAAACAGAAACACAAAAACAACAAGAAAGTAAACAACCTAAGATGAGTACAAATCATAAATAACTAAACAACTAATTAAGATCTATACCCCTAGAACACACATGATCACTACTAATCATAAACAACATAACAAGTAACCAAAATTCAAAAACACTAGTATTTGACTAACCTTTCACGATCACTAAAATTGATTTCAGATAATTTATCAAAATCCCAAATAATAAGCACCAAATGATAAAACCAAAGGGAGTATGGGTTTATAAAAGTAAGTGAAACAAGACAATGAGAAACGGGTGAACACCAAGAAGAAAACTCCGGATTTTAGGGACCCGATGTTACCCGCCTTCAAGCCCGTTTAAATTCAAACTGACTAAACTACCCTTTTTATTTTCAAATTTTTTATTAATGGTTAAGGGTATGTTAGGGAATTTGGTTTTTCATGTGAGTGGAGACAGCTATAATAGACAGCAATTATTGCAAGATATGGGCCCACTTGTGATTTTGGCCCGCTCACGGCGTTTCTTCTTTTCATTTTTTTTGAAATTTGTGTAGCGGGAATGTGTATTTTATTATTTTTAATGCTTTTGATGATAATGATTCATTCATTTTTTTTTTTCTTGTTTTGGATTGGAGTAATTATTATTTAATATTAAGATTTTGGATATCTTTTTCAAATTAAGTAATTACATAAATCCTGATTAACTGTATTGATACGTTTGTAATAACTTTTCTTAGAGTAATCATTTGATGCAGGACGCAGAAATGAGTTTTGTTAACTTTAATTTAATGGTTGATAAATGAGGATAAAATTTCAAAGAATAAAACTCTAACATTCTATTCGTAAGATTTTGAAAAAACAACCTTAAAAATTGGCAGAAAAAAAAAAGTAGATGAATGAAATTAAAGTTTTTATATCATGTTCTCGAGTTATGAGAGAAAAGAAAATATCACAAATGATTTTACAATTATACCCTTAGTAATATATAAAAGTTAGAGTAAAATACACGGTTCGTCCCTAATATTGTACATGCGCATCACGTTGAACCAAAAGTTGGGATTTTCATCGCCGGGAGTCATTTTTCCAAGTTTCATAGTCTAAACTAGTCCTTTGACCATTTTTCCGTTAGTCAACCACGTCCGTTGTCGTTTGCTTTGTCTTTAACCCAATGGCACAATTGTCATTTCCTTATTTCAATTAAAAATTTCTGTATTATTGCCACATGTAATGTAACCCTCTTCCCAGCCCATAAACACATAGACTGTATTATTTTTTGTCCCAGAAATTTCGTTACAAGAATTATCACAATTCACAAATCCTAATTGCATGTCACAAAACCCGTGTTTATTAATCAAAAAACCGAAACATGGGCTTTACTCTATGGAAAGTAAGAAGACATCCAGGTTATCCAGTTGATGATACCGTCTTGTACGACTCTGCTAAGAATAGATACGGTACTGTTTTTATTTTGATTATAAACATTGGAATTTCTAATTGGGGTATTTAATTTTTGGCAATTAACTTTTGAGAATGTCATAAACATATATTAACATGTTTTCAGGTGGTAGATCTAATATGTTTAGCATGAGGGTTTATCACAATGGTTTCTTTAAATACTAGCATGAGGGTTTATCCATATTGCTCAAACAAATTGTTCTTAGAAAAATTGTTAATAGATATGTGGTAGAGGATATATGTCAGGTTACACATCAACCTTTGATAGTCAATACTTTGGTATAATCTAGTCAGATGCCAGAAACAGAACCCTTGTTTTCATCTGTAGAGGTCTGTCAAACTGAAGATGTTGTAGGTGATGTCAACCAAAGATATAGATAAACATGTTGAGCATATCCAAATAGATAGTCCCAAGAGGTATGTCAAAATGATCAAGAGTTAGGTCATCAAGAGGAGGAAATATGTAATCTCGCTGAGCATATCCAAAAGGTAAACTGCATATGTATGTGAAATTGATGAAGCTTTAAGTGATGACAATGTGAGTGAAACAGATAGTTATGTGAGTGATGATGATGATGCTGAAATATGTATTTTATTTTATTTTTTAATGCTTTTGATGATAATGATTCATTCATTTTTTTTCTTGTTTTGGATTGGAGTAATTATTATTTAATGTTTAGATTTTGGATATCTTTTTCAAAATAAGTAATTATATAAATCTTAATTAACTGTATTGATATGTTCGTAATAACTTTCCTTAGAATAATCATTTGATGCAGGAAGCGGAAATGAGTTTTGTTAACCTTAATTTAAGGGTTGATAAACGAGGATAAAAATTCCAAAGAATAAAACTCTAAAAGAGCTAGATGACAACTTAATAACTATTATTAGATTGTCACATCAACACACACTCTATAACTAAAACACTCTTTTAAGCAAAAACTGTTGTAACTTGTAAGCACCAGCATTTTTCATTCTTTTTTTTTCCCCCATTTTCTGTTACTATAACAAACACATTTTAAACTAAAATTCAAATACAATATAGTAAAAATACGACACGACAAATACATAAAAACTAACAACATTTTGCTCGGATCTCGTCTTTGATTTTGTTGATAGGAGTCGCATCTTCCGGCATCATCGCCTCGGTACTATTACCAAGAAACCTCAATTCTCGGATTTCTTTTGAGTCGCGACATAATCATCTTTTGTAACACGTCATTGTCGCAACTCTTTTTGGACCATTTCCATGAAAGCTCTACTTGACGAAGATCTCGTTCTTTGTAAAGTCCGGTTTTTTGCTCTTGGAAGGCCTTGGGTGCCGGGAGGACATGGTTGCGGATCATTTCGAAATAACTCGTTCGGTTCTTCAACGTCATCATCCATACGAATGCGCCTTCCGGGAATAATGACTTTGGCACCATGCCATTTGTGATGATTTTTCAAGACAAACGATGCTTCAAAGTGGACAACGCAAACCTCCAGGTTTTGGAGATTTTTTTTATAACAACCAGCTAGCCACGTCAAATCGTTTTCACCACTAAGACGTTCATATTCGGCGAAAATCCAGGCGAACTTGCTGCAATCACGTGTTCCACTTTCCCATGATCATATCCTTTGGTATGTGTGAAGGATGCATGGCGGTTGTATTCACTATGAACTTTTTGCCAAAATGTTTTTGAATTTCGGTGCACACCAAGTCTTTCATCCTCGGATGTATGTAAGTTTCAGCCAAAAGTCTTTATTCCTATTGTTTCCAACAGGTATGTGCGATGTCAATTTTCTTCTCTTTCGGATTTCGTGGTTTTTCTTTTCCGACTAGTGAAGACTCAGTTAGTGATGTTTGTAATGGTAAGTGTGGTGGTAGGTCGTGTGCCGATTGTGGTGGTTGTTTTGTAGGTTGGGTTGGTTGCATCATTTGTGTTGGTTGTGAAGAACTACCGAGAGCTTAAAAGTTGTAAAATATGTATTGTTGTTGTAGTTGGAGTAAACCCATTTGGTTAAAATGATCGTGGTTCATTTGTAAAATTTGTGGTGTGAAAGCGGGTTGTGGCAAATATGATTGTTTGGAAGCATATTGTGCAAATGATAGTTGTTGGTTTGCATATTGTGCAAATGACTGTAACGAGTGTTGGGAAGAAATAAAATGTGCAGATGATGGTGTAGCAGGTGTTGGGGAATTGAACTCGAATTATCGAACGAAGAAAACGGATGAAATGTATTGTTCATAAGCCAATCATTGTTTTGTTGTGACATTTTTGAAAGAGGGGATTGAAATGTATGTGAAAGTGTAAATAAATTGTGATTTGGTTTGAATATTTGAAAAATTCAAGTTAAAAATAGGTATTTATAAGTGATGATTTCCTACCGTTTTATAACGTTCAGATAATAATAATAATAATAATAATAATAATAATAATAATAATAATAATAATAATAATAATAATAATATAACGTCAAGAGTGGGGCTTTTATTTTCCACATATTAAGCTTTTGTATTCAGAAAGGAGTGGGAGCCCAACTAGTGTCTCAGCTTCTCACCAATTTCTTGTAATTTCTTTTGGGTTTCTAATGAAGTGATGTTTTATAAAAAAAAAAAAATAAATAATAATAATAATAATAATAATAATAATAATAATAATAATAATAATAATAATAATAATAATAATAATAAAACGGACGCTAATGGTTTGGCGATGGGATGAACGGCGACCGAATGGCGGTGGAAGAGGTGCAGTTTGGCGACGCCATTGGGTAGAAAAAAAAGTTCGTGCCAAACCACATTGCAGCATTCACTTTAAAAAGAGAATATGTCACACCCCGCGAGAGGCGGAAACGCGAGGTGCAACTAAATTAATATACATCGCAAAAGAGATATAGTACAATACCATATTTAGAATTTTAGGAAATAGTACAATGTTACAATATTTTCAAGCCGACTTTGGCAATAGAATCTTAAAGCTTGGTTTTCAAAAGATAACTTCTTATACTTAATGACCAAGGATGACACGTGAAGACCCCTTTATGCAAAAGACTTCACAAAACATGCTTATTGACGATTACTTTTCATTTTTGAGTTATAACAATCAGTAATCATTAGAAAATAAATAATTAGCAATTTTTGAGAAAAATAATAAGTAGTACTATTAAACTAATAGTCTGAAAATTGCGCGTTGTCACAGTCTGCCATCCTTAAAAGGAATTTCGTCCTCGAGATTCAGTCCGTCTGTTCTACAGGCGTACGTTCTCGTGGTTCAGACTTTCTCATTCTTGAGCTTAACCCTCAAATGACTTTTAGTTAGCGGATTCTCACAACTTATCAAAGCAGAACGGTCATGTGCTTAAGTTGTGTAGGTTTGGTAACAACTTGATTTTAATTTGATTTTCGCAACTCATCAAACGAGAACTGTCACTAGATCAAGCTAGGAAACAAGTTGTCAGAAAGAAATGGTTTAACCTCCTTGAAGAAAGTCTTTCGAAAGTTTGGCTCGAGTTTGAGATTGTTTAAACCAACCGATTCAACGAGTAGTGGTGGTTCAGATTAGTGAGAAGTTAAAAACTCAACTAAGGCTTATGACGTCAGGATTGTAACATGACAGAAACGAAGGCATGCTTGACGCTAAAGGTAGATGTCTGACTGTAGGGTTCAATGCACATCATGTCAAACCAAATCAAAGCACTTAAGTTCAAGCTCATATATTGTCCTAAAAGCAAATAGTCTTGGCACACAGAATGCCTAGCAGCACAATCACAAATACAAAAAACACGTAAAGCAGATGCACACACATAGACCAATGCATTATCAGGTGATCTAGACTTCGACTACAACCAAACATGATCTAAGGTAACTACCCCCATCATCCAATGATCCCTCCTAAATTAAGCATAGTTGATCAGGCTATTCGTAATTTAGGAAAAACGATGGAATGCTCGAGCTAATCGATTTGTAGCATGTCTGGAATTTTATAAAAACTTTAGTCTGGTTATAGTTGAGGTTTTTATTTTTGAAAAAAACGCCATTCTCTATAACCTTCGGCTCTGTACCAATCTGTCACACTCCGCCAGAGGCGGAAACGCGAGGTGTAACTACATTAATATACTTCGCAAAAGAGATATAGTACAATACCATATTTAGAATTTTATAAAATAGTACAATGTTACAATATTTTCAAGCCGACTTTGGCAATAGAATCTTAAAGCTTGGTTTCCAAAAAATAACTTCTTATACTTAATGATCAAGGATGACATGTGAAGACTCCTTTATGCAAAAGACTTCATAAAACATGCTTATTGAAGATCACCTTTCATTTTTGAGTTATAATAATCATTAATCGTTAGAAAATAAATAATTAGCAATTTATGAGAAAAATAATTAGTAGTACTATTAAACTAATAGCTTGAAAATTGCGGGTTATCACAGAATAACTCCCGAAACATAAGTTTATTAATAATCCAAAAGTTAATTACATTAATAACGAGCCCTATATTTATAAGGTAGACCACGTGTTGATCACTTGATTGGCAAACAAAGACGAAAGGTGTCACTCCTTCCTTGGACTTGTACGATTAACATGTCTGCTCCATATTCTAGTTGTGTCTCTCCTACTGTCACGTGTTAGGTATCATATCCTTAATCGTCGAGTGACAATTGTCTACGCATGTATGAATGCGGCTTGGGAGACCTTCCTTGGTCATTGCGACTTGTGAATGTTTGTGTATTGGATTGGGCTTATTCGAGTATTGATAATGGACATTTTTTAAACGTATATTTGATGAGATTTAGCCACTAATATCTATACGCTATCGCCTATCGGTCTTGTTTTATGCTAGCTTTGAAATATATCATTCGTAATATAAGATACATAAGCGGCATGTTAGTTATAGTTATAAGTCTTTTTCTTACCAAAATAAGTTATCATTATAACATTATTCTATCGACTTTATACAAGTGATCAAAAGATAACTTAACTTTTCTATGCAAAACAAACGCAAAACCACAAAAACAGAAATGTCACATACTATAAACCGTCGAAGCACTAGTTCAATGGGTGGAGCTCTCGTGCTTGAGTTAATAAATCCGGGTTCGAGTCCCGCATTTGCTTCAGATAGATACCCGCCTTCGCAAAATCTATAGAAACACTGGAGCGACTTTGTGGAATAATAGATCAGGGGTCGAGTCTCGGCTCGTTTAACTCCAGGTGAACCATAAGAATTGTCGGAGCTATTCCTTGTGAGATCAGGTTGTTCATATACCAATACACCTTTTGTGGAATAAAGCGTTGCATGCGTTTGTTTAATTGTTTTTATAGGAGTATTAATTTGTGTTTTAATTCAACTAGAAGTCATGAGCATTATGTAGTTTTCGTTTGATATTTAATGGCATGGATATTTGTTTACCCTGGCCTAAATATAGATATTTTCCAAAAATAGAAGTTTTTATTAAATAAGGTCGGTGGATATACATGTTTTTATAGCAAAATGCAATGGATGTGCCATGTGGTAACATGCATTGGGGCGTACAATATCAATAAAGATACCCAAGCAAAACAACAACAACAACAACAACAAAGTGTATTCACATAAGTCCATGGAAATACAGTTAGAGAAACCACACTTTGTGTTCATTCATGGTGTAGGTGGTGGAAGCTGGTGTTGGTACAAGGTTAAATGCCTTAGAGCAGTTACAACAATAACACCATAACACCAATAACACCATCCACGTCAGCGCCACATCAGCTTTAACATTTAACATTAACATCCCCAAAAAACACCCACAACAATAACATCCCAATAACATCAATAACATTCCCAACAATTTACAAAAACAACCCCTCATTTAGGGGCATAAATGAAAAAAAAAAAAAAAAAAAAAAAAAAACTAAATAACGCCCGTTAAGGGGTTAACGGGGAAGGACTAACACCGAAATAACGCCGGAGGTCCAAGGGTAATAACGGCATAACGCCGTTAATTTCGTCAAAAACGCCGTTATGGCGTTATTATGAAAAGCTACGGATACACCGTCACATGTTTAGACCTCAAAGGCGCAGGAATAGATCCATCTGGTCCCAACAAGATCCTGTCTTTTGATGAATACAACGAGCCTCTTATCGACTTCTTGTCATCGTTTTCTGACCATGAACACGTACGTATGAATGTTTATAGTACTTGAACATGTTATTATGAAATGAAAACTTACGAGTAGTAATTGCAGGTGATTTTGGTAGGGCATAGTGCAGGAGGACTAAGCGTGACAGATGCTACTCGTAAGTTTCCAAACAAGATTAGCCTCGCTGTTTATATTGCTGCCACAATGCTAAAATCCGGATTTCTGACTGAGCAAGATATTAAAGATGTAAGCAGAATATAACTTGTAACTTTTGTAAATACGTTATAAGCATTCTTTTGGTAACGTTACTTAGATATGTTACGTGACCCAAATTTGCTAGGGTGTCCCTGATGTATCAGAATATGGCGATGTTTATGATTTGTGATGACGTATAGTCTATATTCGGGTCACAAACCCGACCCATGACTGCTACTAGCAGGCCCAGTACGCATGGGCTAATCCAATAACAGTTTGGGCCCACGAAAGCCCGAACCCAAAGTTATTAAGGGAATTGGATATTGGATATCTCCTAACTTTGGAGATAATCATTCACACACCGACTTAGGCGGGATACGCCGAAGTTTGAGGAACACGCAACCAATAAGGATTGCGAGTGTATATAAAGGGAACCCGATCCCTCATTAAAGGTACGATCTAAAACCCTAACTCTCTATAACACTAAAACCGATTACTTAATCTCACGCGGGAGGATAATCGTGGGAGACAATCCCACGATAAGCCTAACGGCGTTCTGCTTATCGGTCGCGGTCTCAAGCGAAACAACCAATTGATACGAGAACCGGAGCACCAAATAGGAACGTCCAACTTTTGTATCAACAAGTGGCGCCATCCGTGGGACCAATCACTAAGAACTAACGACCAGAATGACGAAGCACGGAAATCAGCGATCAGAAGCAGACCTTACCGGAAGAAACGCAAAGCGGATCGGCTTCTAAGGCACTCTTTGGGACAACCGTGTTGCTAAAAATCGGGTTAGGCCTGCACCTAGTTCTCCCTACGGTGGAGCAACGCTCGGGGACAACCCAAGCCACCACAACCACCACTAGTGCAGAAGATCCGCTGCACACCCTCTTTGCTACTCCTCTTCACTCGGTGCTGAAACTCGACCTCTCAAAGGCACCGGATGCACCCGATAGAAACAAGGGCCCAGTGATAGAAACAGACACCCCTACTCTAGCAGGAGTCGCACCAGAACTAGCACCAGGAGATTTCGTATCACAAAATTATGAAACTTTGGCCGCCCTCATGCAAGAGGAAGCAAAGAAAAGGTCGAGTCGGAGCTTGCATGCCCGACTAAACTTCGAATCAGAATACGAAACATCCCCATCTCACCGTCAGAAGGAGAAGCGCGGAAGGGATAGCATAATTGGGAAGAGAGTTGAGGATGAGGAGATATCTAACTCACAACATTCGGAAGGAAGCGAGGAGGATGAACGGCACACCAATGTCCACGCCAGGCTGGGTGGCCGCAGAATCCAGGATAGACTTGGGCGAAGGTACTCCCCAAGTGAAAGCCCTTCGGAAACTCGAGGATAGTTAAGCGCCGAAAGAGGGAAAACTCATCCTCTGGTAATTCCTCGGATGACGGGGACAGCGAAACTGAACATTGGAAGTCTAGGAAGAACTATCGCAATCAAGAGGAGGAGGACATGTCCCTCCCATGGCGCCGTCAAAAAGTGGATGCGTTCACTCGGCGCATCAACGAGTTCTCAGAAAACAAAAGAAGGCGCATGCCCGCCAACGTGAAAACTTATGATGGAACAGGTGATCCGGACAATCACCTAAAAATTTTCGAATCAGCCGCTACAATCGAAAATTGGCCACAACCCGTGTGGTGCCACATGTTCAATTCCACACTGGTTGGAAATGCGCGAAATTGGTTCAGCAAGCTTCCACGCAGAAGCATCAATGGCTTCGAAGAGCTACGAAAAGCATTCCGCCTGAACTTCACTCAAAGGAAGAAGTGCGCTAAAAACCCTATCGAACTCGCCAGGGGGAATCGACAAGCGCTTATGTAGAGCGCTTCAAAGATGAATGCATACAGGTTAAAGCGTGCCCGGAAGTGTTGAAAATCTCAAGTTTCATGAATGGGATCAATAACCCAGAACTCATCAAAAGGTTGAACGACAAGATCCCCCAAAGCTTTGATGAACTCATGAAATGCACAAGGTCCTTCATCCAGGAGAAGCCGTGGATAGCAAGAAAGGTTACTCCAACTACAGGTCACAGGAACAACCTCGGAGACAATCCGGCGACTGAGTGGTAACCGTAAGCGGGAGTTACCGCGCCAAGGGAGTGGGCGAGATAACGATAAGTATACCCCACTCACAAAAACTCTAAAGGAGATATTCGCAACGGAAGGCGCAAATTTTCCAAGACCCCCACCTATGCGCACTCCGGAAGATCGGGCGTGGGGAATGGATACTGTGACTATCACGCACAGAAGGGCCACGCCACCAATTACTGCGTCCAGCTGCGTCAACTTATTGACAAACTAGTTAAAGAAGGCAGATTGGACCATTTGGTCAAGAACATCAAGGAGGGAAAAGATAGGCAAAAGATTGGAAACAAGAAAGAGGCGCCCAAAGACAAGGCTGACACAATCTACATGATACAATCATGGCAGCGAGTAACCAGGCGAAAGGTCAGCCAGAAATTTTCCCATGGAAATGCAATCACTTTCCCTACCTTAACTACGGATAACGCAGTGGTAGAGCCGCTCATCATTGAAATCAATGCGGGGGACCACGACGTCCACCGCATGTATGTTGATGGTGGAGCGTCTGCAGACATAATGTACGAACACTGCTTCAAGAGACTGCGCCATGAAATACGCATTCAGTTGAGCCCAGTCACGACAGCGCTGACTGGCTTCACAGGAGAAAAGATATGGCCTATGGGGCAATTACGACTACTAGTCAGAGTGGGTAATAACGACCACTCCACAACAGCTTGGATGAATTTTATGGTGATCAAATCCCCCTCGCCATACAATGGTATTATCGGACGACCAGGGATATCAGCCATACGCGCAGTACCGTCTACAGCACATGGAATGCTTAAATTCCCAGTGGAACGAGGTATTGTTACCCTCTATAATGCCGCCGTACCGCCCAAGGAATGTAACGCGGTCACATGTGATACGGCACCCATTACAGAACAGCGCGCGACCAAGGTTCCAAACCTGAGGGTCGCAATTCATCCCGATTACCCTGAACAGGAAGTATCGATAGGAGGATCACTGACAGATAACGGTAAGGCAGCTTTGTGCGCACTCCTGCAAAGGAATCTGGATATCTTTGCATGGGAACCAAAGCACATGACTGGGGTACCACGCTCAATCACAGAACACAAGCTGCGAATCCGACAAGGATATGCACCGATCCGCCAGAAGAAGCGCGGCCAAGCTCCAGCGCGCAAGCTATTTCCGCGAAGTACACAAGCTTGTGGAGGCGGAATCATGCGAGAAGTCTACTACCATGACCGCTTTCCAACCCAGAATGGTAAAGAAAAGCGATGGTAGCTGGCGGATGTGCGTAGACTTCACGGACCTCAACAAAGCATGCCCACAAGACTGTTACCCACTACCGGAGATAGATTGGAAAGTCGAGTCCCTATGCGGGTATCCACTCAAATTTTTTTTAGATGCATATAAGGGATATCACCAAATCCAGATGGCTAAGGAAGATGAGGAAAAAACGGCCTTTCATACAAGCCAAGGTGTTTACTGCTATACCAAAATGCTTTTCGGTTTGAAGAACGCATGCGCCACCTACCAGCGGCTAGTAGATAATGCATTTGCCAAACAGGTGGGCCGCAACTTAGAGGTTTATGTTGACGACTTAGTCATAAAAAGCCATGCTGAAGAAGGACTGCTGCGCGACATTGAGGAAACGTTTAGGACTCTCAAAGAGATCAACATGAAGCTAAATCCTAAAAAGTGTACTTTTGGCGCTACGGAAGGCATGTTTCTCGGATACCTGATAGAACCTGATGGCATTAAACCATGCCCAGAAAAAACTAAGGCCGTTATCGAGCTCCCCTCGCCGCGCACGTTGAAGGAAGTCCAATCTCTTAATGGAAAGTTGGCAGGCCTAAACAGATTCTTGTCTAAGTCAGCAGACAAGTCATTACCCCTCTTCAAAACACTCAAGAAGTATATAAAGAAGGGAGATTTCCGTTGGACTACAGAGGCAGAAGAAGCCTTTACACAGCTCAAACAACATCTGGCAGAGCTCCCCACACTAGTCGCACCCCGACCAGGGGAAGAATTGATTATGTACTTATCACGCGACACGGAGCGGTCAGCCGACGGACAGTGGACTCGTTCGACACATGTCTACTTTGTAAGCAAAGCACTTAAGAAAACGGAGATTAATTACAGTGCAATGGAGAAGTTGGTCCTGGCCTTAGTGTTCGCCAAGAGACTACGCAGTACTTCCAGGCGTACCCAATAGCGGTGATCACAGATCAACCAATCAAACAAATCATCTCCAAACCTCGACGATCGGACGCTGAGAAATGGAGTGTGTTACTCGGTGAACATAACATCTCCTATAGATCACGCACTGCAGGTGAAAGGACGATACTAGCGATTTCATCATCGAAAAGCCAGAAACTGATGAGGCACCCACATCAAGCATAAAGGAACTACAAGATCCATGGATCTTGTTCACTGATGGATCTTCATGCGTAGATGGGTCCGGAGCAGGCCTCATCCTCACAAGCCCGGAAAGAATAGAATTCACTTACGCGCTGCGCTTTGAGTTCACAGCGACAAACAATGAGGCAGAGTATGAAGCCTTAATCGCCGGACTACGCATAGCAGCTCGGATGGGTGTACGCAACCTGGAAGCAAACGTGGATTCTCGGTTAGTAGCCAACCATGTGTTGGGCGAGTACGTAGCTAAAGAGGATAACATGATTCAATACCTCGACAAGACTAACGTGCTAATCCAAGGTTTTGACAGGTTTACAATCAAACAGGTTCCTAGGGGAGACAACCGAAAGGCGGATGCACTGAGTAAAATTGCATCCACCAGCTTTGCACACATGTCAAAACAAGTGTTGGTGGAAACTTTGAAGAATATGTCCATCTCGGAGATGGAAATATCAACGGTAATAGAAGAAGAAGGTCCTACGTGGATGACCCCAATAATGGAGTTCATAAGCAAGGGTGTATTTCCCCAAGAACAAACGGAAGCCAGAAGAATACGGCGCACAACTCAGAGGTTTGAACTTAGGGACGGTGTACTCTATCGACGCTCTTTCCTGCAACCATGGCTTCGCTGCGTCGGTCCCCTACAAGCAAATTACGTGCTCAGGGAAATATGTGCTGGTTCTTGCAGCATGCATTCAGGACCACGATCTGTGGTGGCGCGCGCTTTAAGGTCAGTGGTACTCTTGGCCCACCATGCACCGTGACGCGACGGAATTAATAATAAAGTGTGGCGACCGCCGGGTTCATCGACCCATTCAGCGCCAACCACAACAGAGCTGACACCCATTACGGCACCATGGCCATTCTATAAGTGGGGTATCGACATAGCAGGGACCCTTTCCGTTGCGGCCGGGGAGGATGAAGTTTCTAATAGTGGCAATAGACTATTTCACCAAGTGGATTGAAGCAAAAGCGGTTGTGACAATTCGGCAACCGTGATCAAGCTTTGTTTGGGATAATATTGTATGCAGCGGATTGCACTGGGAAATTATCTCGGACAACGGAAACAATTCGTGACAATCCCTTCAAGGACGGTGCGAAAAGTTGAATATCACGCAAAGACTTCGGCGTCGGTTAAACATCCACAGTCCAATGGGTTAGTAGATCGAACAAATCGAAGCCTAGGTGAAGGAATCAAAGCACGTCTGGACAAACACAAAGGATGCTGGGTAGAAGAATTATCCTACATCCTATGGGCGCACCGCACCTCCATCAAAACCAGCACGGGGGACACCCCCTTTTCTCTAGTCTATGGGATAGAGGCTGTCATACCAGCCGAAATTGGGATGCCAACAATTCGCACGGCTGAAGTTAATGTTGCAACCAATGATGACGAAGCGGCGATCGACTTGGACTGTTGGAAGAAAGACGTGAGCGCCAGCCTATATGTGAAGCAAGGTCGAAGTCAAAGATGAAGGGATACTATGATGCAAAGGTACGGAGTGTTTCATTCAGACCAGGTGATTTCGTATACCGCGCCAATGACGCGAGCCATGTAGAAGACACAGGTAAACTTGGACCAAAGTGGGAAGGACCCTATGAGGTTACTGAAGCACTAGGAACAGGCGCGTACAAGCTACGAGACATGGATGGTCATGAACTACCGCGTACATGGAACATTTGCAATCTCAAGCGCTGCTATCTCTAGGAATGGCTACGGCCCAACACACGGATACCCTTGCACTTTGGTGCCCAATAAATATCCATGTATTTATTTTTTTTACTTAGGCAAATGTCTTATTTATTTTCTTTCATAAAAACTTGCAAGTATCAATAAACAGTCGCGGTTTCTAGCTAATTCACACACATTTCAATTTGTTATTTCCATATACTTTATGTCTTAACATGTTTCTTATTTTTTGCCTACATGGCGTGCATGCATTTGATAAACCCACGATGGAAAAATGATGAGTCAACCTACTAAATGACTCGTTGAGTAAGAGGGTTGCAAACCCATCAACGTCGGATCATGTATCCTTGTTAAACACCTTATTCACAAGACGTTGGAATAAGTTCAGTGCGCATCCCACGACGGTCGCGCAACTATGCATACGGTGCGCGTTTAACAAACTAAGGAATCAACACGCTTGACTCTTTAAGATGATATTTACAGTACGCTGCATATCACATCATACACGACTATGACACAATTACTTATTAAATTCTTCTTCAAGTATACTCTGATCTTCATACATGACTATGAATTTCTCATATTATTTGCGCTTGTGTACAAATTGGATACTGATACAATGAACACGCCTTCTACGCAAAATACATACAGAAAAGTATGCACGTTACAAGTTGCAATAATATTGACAAGCACTTAACAAAAGGATATTTTTATTAATGACTACAAGTTATTACAAAAGGATGTTCATAAACATAAGATTCTATCTATATACTCTTAGACCGCTCTAGTGATGAAGTCCCCACGCGGCTGGTAGCATCTCCAATTTCGCTTAGCCTCCTTAATAAGTCGTAGTCTTGGCGAGACACAGTGGCAACACTCACTGGCACCCCATAAGATCTTGGGAGATGAGCTGCACCAACCCCGCACAAAATCGCTTTACCTTTCACACCTTCTTTTTTAGCAAGTCTGGTAGCATGCGCTTCCAACACTTCCTTCAAGGGCATTTCTTTCTCTAAAGCAAAGGGATTCAGAATGTCCCTGGGGCGAGCAAAAGGCACCTGGCCGAGAGTCATCGGGCTTCAAAATAGTCCTACCAAGGCTCGCATTATCAAGACGATGGCGCGCTAAAGTCAACCCTTCCATAATAACACCAATGGGATAATCCTGGTCGCGCTCCATTTCAGCAATCATGGGAAGCTCTAAGGCCTTCATCTTATCCATAGCAGCAACCAGGTTATCATAAGACTGTGCATCATAATCGGGTACCTTTTCAAGTAGGTACCTTCAGAAGTCACTTCTTGCAGCGCCTCCACAGCCTCGACTTCCCCTCGCCATGGCACATTGGACCACTCCACCAAATGCGTCCACTACCTCCTTGGACTCAAGGGTGCTAAGAGCAAAGAAGGCGCAGCCATGGTCGATGAGCCACCTGCGCTCAGCAATGGCAGACATGAGATGAGGATATAATTCCTCATCATACTCCAAGCTAAGCTTACGCAGCTTCATTTCTTGCGCCTCCAGATGCCCTTCAACAGTTGACGCAAGCTCCCCCAACTCCTCGAGCAACTTGTCCTTACCCTTCTCCAAGTACTTCAGCGCCCAGACGCAGGATGACTTATATTGCACAGTAGCGCAGCACGCTCCTTATTTATCTGCCCTAGCAGAGCCATCTTCTCCTCGCAAGCTTGTGGGTATGCACCTAAACCCTCCTCAGCTTTAGCACTAGCCAACTACGCCTCCAAAGAACGCAATCTGGCTACCCTCTCCAGCAACCTTGTTCTTCAGTTTACTCACAAGCGAGGCTTGATGCGCAGCAGCCAGCTCCAACTCCTCAACAAGTTGCTCCATTGGCGCATCCCTACCGCCAATGGCTCAAGACTTTGGCTCTTTTTCCCGGTGGATTCGACAACAGACTAGCCCGTGGAGGCGAATCCCCGACGCCTCCACACTGCATGCGCATAGATTGAGATTATTAGTTATCTACAAAAAATGGAGCGCGCACTATAAAAAAAAAGAGAAGAACAAGGTAACAAACTTACTCGAGACAGATTCACATCGGTGATGGAGGGACCGAGACGGTCTCGAGGACGATTCCACATTAAAACGACAGGCGCTTCTTCCGGATGGCCTGGCGCCTCACCACCAGCTCTTTTGCGCTTCAACTTAGCGGTCTCCTCCTCCTCTTCTTCTTCCATGCCTCCGGCCACATTCACTTGCGGAGGCGAGAGGAGCCCCAGGGGCTTGGAACGCTTTGGATGGGAGTTGCCTATACCGCAACTGATGAACTGGCTCCCTCTTCTCCCAAGTTCATTTCAAGAGTGCGCCCTACAGTGGCCTCTAGAATAAGCTCTTCTCCTTCCTCAGCTTTCGCACTCCCACGTTGACTGGCGTGGCCTTGCCAGCACAACTGCGTGAAAAGATCCATCTCTGCGCAATGAAGACAGAAATACAGAGGTTACATAATGTGCAAAAAGGAGAAGAAAGCTCTTACATTAATTAAAAAGGGGATGCGAAAGGACGAGCACCCACCCTGGCCATCCGCGCCTAGGAAGATTGGTATCTCATCCGGCATACCAAAGTAGTTACGACTGATGCCCATATACACCAAAAATTCCTCAGGATAGGAACTAATGGGGATGCGGTTGGCGTTTATCGTTTCTGCATCCTCCGCGCTATATAGTCCAGGGAGGGGACGCTCATCCTTCGACAATGTACCCTGGGTGAAAACATTATAACGCCACGGGAAACACGAATCATCTACCCAGAAGAATGACTCTCTCCCATTTCTAAGCGCGTCTAGTTTTTCAGTGTAACACTGAAGTTTACCAGCGCGCTTAGCGAAGGATACCCACCCGTGTGACCACGTCTTGTGATAAAACGCGCGGAATAGATGGATAGTCGGGTTAATCGCCGTGACGGCTTAACCTCGAAGTTGGTAATTTTAGCGCACCGATGCGCAGTACCGGATAGGTGCAGCTGTAATAATTTAATACATCGCACAAAAATAGGGATATGGGCACACGTTGATTCGCAAATTCGAAAAACCGTGTGTATACCCCTACTTTCCCTTCGGGGAAGTCCGCAATCGATGCCCGCGCATCCGGAACAACTGGATGCACGTCCAGAGGAATAAAATCATCCGATGTGAACTCTAGCAGTTCATCCTCAGTTATGACGGATGTGAAATCAGATAACACTTTGACCATGGTCTTGTTTTTTATAAGCGCACCCGCGGTTACCTTTGGAGGAGTTGTTTTCTGAGTTGCAGGTTGAAGATTTGTTAACAATGGTGGAATTCGTTTTTTTTTACTATGATACACACAGTGAAATGAAGGGTGAGGGTTATATAAGTCTCCTAATCCACACGATGCTTGACACGTGGATTCCACTATCGCTATTTGAGTGGCTAGGATTCACTGAAGTGACGTGCTTACAGTTACTTTTCCCCGAATAACGAGGCGTCCATTTTAAATATTACGTCTAGATACATCGTAAATATTTAATGG
Source organism: Chrysanthemum makinoi (assembly GCA_910596185.1). Lineage (NCBI taxonomy): Eukaryota > Viridiplantae > Streptophyta > Magnoliopsida > Asterales > Asteraceae > Chrysanthemum > Chrysanthemum makinoi. The sequence continues at coordinate 259,164,472 of OU343218.1, forward strand.
CGGGACGTCTGTTTAGCTTCCTTAATACGCTTCGCAGTTATATATTAGCTGCAGTTAATAGTCTAGCATCCGCAGCTAGTCACTGCGCATACTAGACTGGGGGGACATGATGACGTATAGTCTATATTCGGGTCACACACCCGACCCATGACTGCTACAAGCAGGCCCGGTACGCATGGGCTAATCCAATAACAGTTTGGGCCCACGAAAGCCCGAACCCAAAGTTATTAAGGGAATTGGATATTGGATATCTCCTAACTTTGGAGATAATCATTCACACACCGACTTAGGCGGGATACGCCGAAGTTTGAGGAACACGCAACATATAGGATTGCGAGTGTATATAAAGGGAACCCGATCCCTCATTAAAGGTACGATCTAAAACCCTAACTCTCTATAACCCTAAAACCGATTACTTACTCTCACGCCGGAGGATAATCGTGGGAGACAATCCCACGATAAGCCTAACGGCGTTTTCTGTTTATCAGTGCGCAGGTCTCAAGCAGCAAACAACCAATTGATACGAGAACCGGAGCACCAAATAGGAACGTCCAACTTTTGTATCAACAATTTGGAATTTGGATTAGGACTCGATAAACCTCCTACTAGCGCAATTGTCAAAAAAGAATTACAACAAAAAGTTATCTATCATATGAGCCCTCAAGAGGTATTTACGTTTATGAACAAGTTTAGAAATAACATATATGTTTTGGTTTAAGTACACATTTTTTATTTCTCACTTGTCTTTACCTTTCAGGATGTTACATTAGCTACAATGCTGCTAAAACCAGGACCTCTTTATGCGTTTCAAAGTGCTCAGTTTAAGGAAGAAAACGAGGGTGTAGAAAAAATGGCGCGGGTATACATAAAGACGTTGTATGATAGAGTGGTGAAACCAGAGCAACAAGATAAGATGATCGCAAAATGGCCGCCTTCAAATGTATACGTTATAGAAAGTGATCATAGTCCAAATTTCTCGAATCCTTTGATCCTGTGTGGCATATTAGTTAAGGCTTACGCATCTATTGGGTCATACTGGTACCTAGACTATATGATTTCATTTGCTCTTTATCACATGTAGCACAATATGCTGTATGTCAAATGATCAATTATTCACCTGAGTTGGAGATAGTTTTAATGTAATATAGAAACTAGTAAACCTTTGAGAATCAGTAAATTTGAAAATAAAAACAGTTGGCCTATTAGCTCAGTTGGTTAGAGCGTCGTGCTAATAACGCGAAGGTCGCAGGTTCGATACCTGCATGGGCCATTTTTTTTTCTTTTTCTTTATTATTTATTTATTTATATTTAGTAGCTGACATGAGCTTAATTTGGTATCAAATTAAAATGTCTTAACAAAAATCTTAAATGCAAACACTTCATTTTTCTGTTTTTCTTGTTCTCCATCGCAAATATGTGTAGTGTTTGATTGCGGTGGACAATAAGCATAAATGCAGTGTTTGATTTCCAGTTCCCAATTAGAGAAACTTTAAAAGTAACCGTAAATGCTTATTGTCCACCGCAAATATATGAGAACAGGCAATCAAAACTTATTTTATAGCAAAACATGATAAAATTGTGTTGTTGGTAACTTGGTATATCGGTTTCTCTCCTCTTATAATTTAAAGTCCGTGAAAACATAATAGCGTGTTTACTATGAACCTCATTTCATTTTAGAGTGATTTATGAGAGATAGTTCCTTGTGGGACTATGTTGTCTATGATACACAATTGGTTAGTTATCGATTAAAATACAAACATGGACTTGAAATGTAAAGATTTAGATTACGTACATATACGAAGTGCTTGCAAATTCGATAAGCCTGATTGATTCAGAATTGACCATACATTGTGAATTTTTAAATAAAAAAGACATGTCTTAAAGTTGCATGAAACCGTAGTCGTGTTTTGATTGAATAACTTAACGACGTAAAATGTTTATGTGTTATAGATTAGAGTTTAGAGATTCCACTGAATTTTTTAAACAAACTACGTGTAGTAGTTTGTTTTCTCAAGGCTTTTTCTCTTCATCTGCGAACCATGTCTACAAGCAAGAAATGAAAAGAATCACTTATGTCTGCAAAGAAAAAACAAATATTTGTGCGCGCTCGCAGACAAAAGAGGTGAAAAAGTGCTTATTTAAAAAAACAAATGACTTGTCTTATGTTTTTTTTTTTTTTTTTTTTTTGGAAAGTTGCAGAAATACAGAATGTCCTTGCACAAAATCAGCAATTGGAAAGTGATTGTCAAACCATATAGTGAAATTGAAGTTTTATTGGTATTTACGAAAATAAGAAACATGTGGCCTATTAGCTCAGCTGGTTAGAGCGTCGTGCTAATAACGCGAAGGTCGCAGGTTCGAGACCTGCATGGGCCACTTTTTTTGTTTCATAGCATTTTACATGCTTACAGATCAATGTCAAAGTGTGTCGGGTCGACATGCAAACACACTTTATCTTTTCTATTGACTTCTCCCGTTAAGTAGCACGCGAAGGTCGCAGGTTCGAGACCTGCATGGGCCACTTTTTTTGTTTCATAGCATTTTACATGCTTACAGATCAATGTCAAAGTGTGTCGGGTCGACATGCAAACACACTTTATCTTTTCTATTGACTTCTCCCGTTAAGTAGCATGCTAAATATGATACAATAAAGGATTCCGAGTTTGAACAATGCAGCATTATGGTGATTTTAGACCTGCTCAACATATTTATGTTTCAGCAAAGCCGTTGAGATATAGTTGTATGAGTAATTGACCCATTAGACAAAGTAAAACCAAAAACGACATGTTCACTTCCCCTATAATTCTATAAAACATGTCGGAACAAAATTTCTCAGATATATCAGAAGAAAAACAATATATAATTATTTATGACTTATGAAACAACCCGAATTTGGAAATCAACTACAAAACTGAAAATTCTAACAATAACACAACCATCTAATATCATCTACAACTCCAGATCATCAATTGTTATGGAGTCTGCACATTAGAACTTTTAGACCTGTTATCCTCTGAAGAAGCCCGATGTTCAGATGAATCCGAAGACCTTAAATCAGCAATCATCTTGACAACATCATCCATTGATGGTCTCATATCAGGGACCCGAGCCACACAAGCAAGCCCAATCTGAAGCATCTGCACCATCTCTTCTTCAACATGTGGGTGCTTCATTAATTCCTCATCGAACACCTCTGCAGTCCACTCTTCTCGAACCACAGACCGGACCCACCTTGGTAGATCAACCACCTCATCATGGCTTGATGATGGTAGAGGAGCTTTACCTGTCAAAAGCTCGAGAAGTAGGACTCCGAAGCTGTAAACATCTGATTTGTGAGTGAATTTATGTGTTTCTATAACTTCTGGTGCGTAGTAGCCAATGAACCGAGGTTTTGTGAGAGGAAAGTTCATTATGGGAGCTAAGCCAAGATCGGACACGCAGCCATTGAAGTCTGCGGTTAGAAGGATATTTGAAGATTTGATGTTGCCATGAGCAAATCTTGCACCTCCTTCTGAATGGATATGCGATATCCCTTTTGCAGCTCCAAGTGATATCTTCACTCTTGTTTCCCAATCTAACGGAGTTCTTCCTATATCTCTATTTCCTGTCAAATAAAATGGTGTTACATAAGTTCTTTAGACTAAAAAACAAAAGAGTTATAGAATTGTATGATACAACTGATTAGTAAAGGTGGTAAATGTTAGCCATATATTATCAACGGGTCGGCCAAAAAGTAAACGCGTCAAATGGGTCATCCAATATGCTAAAAATTTATTTTTTTGGGCAAAAAGCGTTTCATCCCAACCAACCTGAACAGAAATTACCATTTGGCCCATTACCTGACCCGTCCAATCTGCTAAAAATCTCAAATGTACTGATTACCCAAGGATCTTTACATACCGTGCAATACTGCAGATAGGCTGCCAGTTATCATGTACTCATAAACAAGAAGCTTTTCGTCTTTAGAATAGTAGTAAGCGCATAGTGGCACGATATTTGGGTGTCTACCTATCGTCCCCACGAACTCCATATGCTGTTCAAATTCTTTTTTAGCAACCCCGACTTCCCTTACTCGTTTCACTACCACCGTCGTTCCCTCATCCAGTATAGCCTTATAAGCTGTTCCATAACTACCTTTACCAAGAACTTCAGCTGATGCTCTCAACAAATCCTCAAGATCAAAACTATAACTACTCCCTTCAAAAAATACCAACTTATTCTTCTCGGCTGCTTGAACCCCACTCCCAAAGTCATCAGATTTTTCGTTTTTTCCAGGTGGGACCGCCTTTATGGTTAACTCACTAACAGAATCTTTATCTTTCTTCTTCAAGAAGAAAAACAAGAATATGGCGAGTATGATAAGGAGTACTAATCCGCCTATAACAATGCCTAGGATCGCAGCGATACTGAGTTTCTTTTTATGTTCAGTTGGGCGTACAGGTAGGGATGGTGAAATAGTTGGAAATGAGCATTGACTTAACGGGGTCCCACATAAGAGAGAATTTCCTTCAAATGAAGAAGCTGGAAACTTTTGGAGGGAAGACGGGATTGAACTGTTGAGCGAGTTATGGCTAACATTTAAACGAAGGAGCCTGGTAAGGTTTAGCTCAGGAATGGGTCCTGTAAATGAGTTAAACTGGAGGTTCAAAGCCGTCAAACGGGTCAAGTTATTTAACGTTTGAGGGATGTTTCCAGAAAAGTTGTTGTTTTGAAGGTAAAGAAACTGGAGGGAAGGAATGGAGGGTATATCGGAAGGAAGAGACCCGTTAAGGAAATTAGATCTTAGGCTCAAGATTCTGAGAGCGTCTAGTTTTCCAATAGTGTTTAACGGGATTGGACCAAATAGGCCATGACCCGGGAGATGAATAGCTATAACACGTGTTCCCTCATCGTTGCAAGTAATGCCAACCCAAGAAGTGCAGATGGGATCAGTGGAATTCCAGTTTAGTTTTCTTACGTGTGGGACCGCTGAAGCGAATTGAAGAAGCGCCTGAGCATCAGATTTCAAGTCAGCAGTTATCACACAAAGATTGTGCAGTAGGAAGAAGGTGGCAGCTATTGCTTTAAACTGAAGCTTCATTGTGGATGGCTATGTGCAACTACATAAATATGAACCTTTGACCTCAGTAGCTCTACTATTTCCTGGCTGCAAAACAAGTATGAAAAATCGTTTCACAAGCTTTAATAAAAGCTTAATTAACTAAAATCCGAATAGCTACCAATAGGAAAGAAGAAGGAGGGGAAACTGTTAATTACCTAGCGTGAACATGACGATGGGAGTGACTAAAACCGTTGAAGGTAAAGATTCAAACTTTGGTGAGACTAGTCCATATTGTGTTGGACTTCTTAACTTTTTCCATATGGAAAAAGCAGAATACAATTATTTTAGCTTTAGCTTTTGCATTAGAAAGTGAAAGCTTTAAATTCACAAGAATAAACTATTTCAAAGAAATAAAGAATCATTTCACTAAGTAATGATAAAGGCGATAGAGATCTTTGACATCCGTTCGACTATTTAAGTCGATAGATTAACAAGCAAGAAATCTATAGTACAAATATCGCCAACTTTATTTACGAGCCAATAGTAAACATTTTCTAGTTAGGTAAATCAAACTACAGAAGAGGTCACTGAACAGAAAGCATCTGAAGCTCAAGTAAAGAAGAAGTGCTGATAAAAAGATAAAGCAAAAGCACACTCCTTTGTCCTGCAAAAGGTCAATAAATTCTTAACCATAAAGCTACAATAGTATAATATTTCAAGAATCCAATGCAGTACCCTTTGTTTCAATAAAGGGTAAGCATACTTAAGAAGAATAATACTAGTGTCTACTTCCCACATTATCTTGAATCATTTAATACCAACACACCATGACAAAAAGTGGACTAATTAGTAGTGCATGTTTCAATGGGACCAAAAATGCAAACAAAGCTGACAGACCAAGATTTAGCATCATTTTATCATGTCCTATGTTTTGTGAGTTAATCGAGTGGTTACGAGTTAAATATCATATCAATAGCAGGAAAGCATCAAGTGAGCATACTCATGCTGCTAGACACTAGTACTGATCTTAAAAGGCCACCACTGATTCAGCTTAGGAATATCGCCTTTTTCTTATAAGTTATAATTATAGCCAGGTGGAATACTTGATAGCTCCTAAAAGCTTGCAACTGCCATCATCATGGTTCTCTTGTTATATACTGTACTATATTCTATCCAAATATGATCCAACCAATTAATTTCAAGGTCACCTTTAACAAGGATTAAGCAATTTTATGCTGATGGGAAGCATAGATGCTACTTATAGCAATTAAGTACCACGTTTAGTAAGACGGGACGATATAAAGGTATATAACAAGTTACCCAACTAGTACAACTCGTGAAGAGAGTATCATATGTGGTGTCACCTTTCGACAAAGATAGGGATCCCCAGTTGCCGAATTTTGATTCCAATCACATCACGTAAATTCCATCCGTAAATAAAATATTAAATTCCTAAAGCAATTTGGACCTTAACCCTTCCATACACTCTTGATAATACATAACCTGACAAACTAATGTAGAAGATTAGAACCTGTATTCAGTCTATAACCTATGAGAATATCAACAATAACATTGATTAACATGCATTAAACCATATTACAATACTCTTAACAAATGCAAGTTGTTATATACTTGAAAAGATAACTATGAATAACTTCATAAGATACAAAATCTCTGCTTATACCGAAACAATTGACAATAACAATGACAACTAAATAAACATATATACTACTAGAACATATTATTTATAAATTAGTACCAAGTCATCAAAGTTAACACACTCTTAATCATCTCTATGACAACTCTCAATACATCGTTTATCGGATCATTTACAAACCTAAACAACATGAAATATCCGTTACTCAACTACAAACGCAACGTGAAACTAAAAAAGGTTATAAAAGTGGCGGCGATGTATAAGGGGACATATGATAGAGATAAGAAGTTGACAGAGATGATCGAGAATAAAGTGACGGAAGCAAAGGAGGTTTGTGACGGAAATAATGGTTCGGATGAGTGTAAGGTTGCTTGGGATGAAGTTGAAGAGATTAGTCAGGCTAAAGCTCATTTACGAGATAAGCTGGAGCATCATGAAGATCCTTTGGAGTCATTTTGTGACGGTAACCCTGATACTGATGAATGTAGTGTTTACTATGATTGATTTGAGATCACACTTGAGTTGTGGCGACAACGGTGACTTGTGGAGTTGTGGATATATCAAAGTTTTCTAGAGTTATCTGAGCTGGTCGGGGCCGGGAAACATATAAAGAGCTGAGTTTGATATATGTGTAACATGTATATAGGAATGCAAACAAGTGAAACTTATACTGTATAAGAATAATTTTATATTAAGCCCACGAATTGAGCTCCAATCAAACTTTGCTTAACTGTATAATTTCTTACATATTGTTTTGAACTATTCGAGTTTCTGAGTTAAGCTCGGTCTTTTGTTCATGAAGACTCGTTTAAGCTATCGAAATGAGATTTGGCATAGACTTAGATGGTTGAATTCAAATTAGAACATGACCATTTTTTATCCGAATCTGTTACAAATTCATCTATACTGCAGATCCCAAAATGTATGCAGATAGCATAACCAAATCCATCCATTCCGCAACTCCACAAGTCAATGGAATGGGGTAAAATGTATTTTGCCTTTTAATAAAAAATGTAAATTATCGAAACAAATTGGACCAATATGGTCTTGTTAATACGTAACCTACAAAGTAATCAGATGCAAAAAATAAAGTATCACTCTTGGACTAATCTACTAGTTGATCTTGTTTTATACTTGTATAGATTACTATTAACAATAGCATCACAAGAAACAAACTGATATCGTATACAACTAAAAACTAAAACGACGATAACAATGACAAGTAGAATATACATATACAGATATAGTAATACACATTAGATATAAATTAGCACTAATCATAAATGTTAACATATGTAAATCATGGCAATCCTAAGTACTTCTTTTGTTGGATCACTATTAGATGTAAATTATGTCAGATGTTCGTTATTCGGTTATGAATCAAATGTTTCTTCAATCAGTTTTTCACGCAAGAAGATGCGGTTAAAGATGGAGGTGGTGGCGAGGTATAAGTGGACGTATGATAGAGAGAAGAAGTTGACGGAAATTATGAGGATTAAAATGAAGAAAGCAAGGGAGATTTGTGACAGAAATGATGGTTCGGATGAGTGTAAGGTTGCATGGGATGAAGTTGAAGAGATTAGTCAAGCTAAAGCCCATTTACGAGATAAGCTTGAACATCAAGATCCTCTTGAGGCGTTTTTACACTTTGTGAAGGTGGCCTTTTTTCACTTAGTGATGGTGATCCTGGATGAGTAATTATGATCATTGATTGGAGATGAATGATTATCATCTGATGAATGTTTAGTTAAATATCATCTTTCTTTTTGTTTAGTGTTATTTGAGCTGGTTCAAGTAGCATTTTAGTATGAAAAACAAGTTCACAACATATAACGAGCCGAGTTTGATATCTGTGTATAGGAATGCAAACCAACTTATTTGATACAAAATTTCTTAATTATGCACTATTTCTTACAAAATTGCTTAAGCTTAATTATGCACTATTTCTTACAAAATTTCTTTGAACTATTCGAGCTTTTGAGTTGAACTCGATCTTTTATTCATGAAGACTCGTCAACCTATCGATTTGATATTGGGTTTAGGCTTGGATGGTTAAACTCGTACCAGAATATACCGGATATAAAAACCCTTTACCCAAAAAAATATCTGAACATATTGCAACTAGACTTGAGATTATTGTAGCAGATCACATAACGTACGCAAATAGCATAACCAAATCCACCCATCTTGCAACAAAACTTGGGATTATTTAAGCAGATCCCGTAATATATGCAGATAGCATAACTCATATAACATCTACGATACTTCGAAATTTTGATAGTTAAAAGAGTGATATAGCAGAATCTAATGTTTTTTTTTTGGTCTGAAGACTACTGGGAAAAAAAAGGTTTAGAGCAATACATTCTTGAAAAACTCACATTAGCACTTGATTCTTGCCAGAAAGTTGGTCATGTCCCATAGTTTATACAAAAAACAAATGTTAGCCAAATCTGTGATGCAGACAACCTCAAACTTATTTTCCTGAAAGACAATCTTCTTTCGGCGCATCCTAACGACATTCTTGACTCGATTTGGTTTGGCCTTTGTTCCAAATTACAAGGTGTATGAACAGCTCACTGTAAAACTAAGATGAAAAAACAACGAAGTGTAGGAGGAAAGAGGGATCACTACTAACTCTGTTTTTCAAGCTTTTCAACTTCTTCACGGTGTTTTCTCTCTGCCTCCTCAAGTTCTCTTTCCGCATCTTCTTTGTCCTCTTTTAAATCACGATCTTCAAACTCCTTAGCTGCTGCCATTGCTCTGATCACAGGATCTCTTAGTTCTGATATCAACCCACCACCCACTCTATATTCTTCTTCATCTCCAATCAAGAATAAACGCTGATCGGGTCCTGCTGCCATTGGAAGGTCAACTGAGAGCAACTTCATATCATACTGCAACAAAACCAGTAGAACCGTGATTAGAACTAAGACAATGAAATAGTAAGAGGTGATAAATGGTAGGTCAAACAAAATGATTTTTTTGTTGTCCAGTTCTTCTGAATTTCACATGGTTATAACAATTTGCATGCAGCAGATTGTTTAGAGTAGACATTAGCATACATTGTCTTCGATTCATAGTCTGAACCTAACATAGATACTTGCATAATTGGGGAAAAAGAACCGAAGGCCTTGAGGTGTTAAAAGCAGTAACTTGATAAACTAACCTGGCCTTTCTTATTCTTGACTTCAACACTAACTAAGCCTTTCATCTCCGACCCACGTATTGGGAAAATAAGAAAACATCGCTTGCTCCTGAGGCCTGCTTTGAAGTTTTTTAGTGTTAAACCGCCTCCTGACATAACGTATGCTCTTAAATCTGTTCCAGTTAGTGGAGCACCCATGACTTCAAGAATACCAGCAGACGTGTTAAGTTTTCTCATCGCCATCCGGTAAACCTTGTCAGGATTGATGGTAAACCTTGAACGGAGATATAAGCCCTTAACAACAGAAAATGATGTCAAACACAAGTCTTCATTGGAATATGAAAAATTGGTGGAAACATTTAAGAGATCATCAATAATATTTCAGCTTGGAACAAGTCACAGTAAAAAGTTTATATCGATTATCTTCCCATTCTTTCAATCTTTCCTAACAAAATTCCCATGTTGCTGGTAACATATCCCTACGCAAGAAATTCCCTTGTCATGTTACCAAAACTACATACAAATAAAATTAAAGCTGCTTATAAGAATCACACAAAAATTGCACTGATAACAAACAAAATAACAATAAACATAGCTAATGAACAAGTAGAAGGTCTGTCTTCTAGAGCTAGGTCAGCTCTCTGTGATTTGGTCTGCTTTTGAAGGTAGCCATCCCTGGATGATGCTTACTTAAACAAGCAGTTTTTATATATGACAAAACCAGAACGAAAGCATTCCTCGACACATTTATACATAGTGTAACTAAATGAAGATACCAATACTACGGTTACTACCCTGTACTAAGTTAAGCCTAACAGCCGTCACTCACTTGTTAACTATTAAAATGTAAGGGCAATTTCACAAAGCATAAGTTTTGTGTTCTAATCAAGCATGATGAAGAAATTACATGCTCTCTTGCTACGAATTATATGGCCAATCTTATACATAGCTCCCAGAGATTTATATGTGTTTTAACAATATGAAATGGGTCTTATTGGACTTTATAGACTGCAGTAAAGGGTGCATGGTGTAGGATAACCTCTTCACTAAACCATTATGAAAGAAAGAAAACTGCACCCAAAAAAAACATCAAAGAGAAAAATAGGTTTGATTAACATCTGTATCCCCTTGTGGAAGGGCAGTAGCATAACCAGTATCATCACAATTAAGTAAACTTTCCTTCACTTATCCGCCGTGGAGAGCAACAAAAGTCTACAGACCTCCTAACCAACGAGTAAAATCCTTTTGTGCTTCAGGACCCGATGGCCCATAGTAATGACAAAGAAGGTGCTAAACTATTAGCAGAAGTAGAAACTGCGGCAGTTAAAATATATGTCATCCCTATCTCTAATTTAGAACTTTGAGCCACTAATAATTCTTTAGTTAGGCTACTGATAATCAGGACTTTCTAGGGTCAGTGTAGGACTTTGAACTTGGGGCATTACAAACAGCTTTTAAACAGTGACTTTGCCAGGTGTGCTCTCATACATATGGCTCTATTAAGATTATGTATCAAAATCAACTACTACATAGGCATAATCAGGTTGGACAATAACTTAAAGGCGCATATGAAAGAAAAACAAAAACATATACAGTATCAGTGTGAACACTTTATGCTTCATTCTAAAAAGCATATTTGAGATTTATCGATGCTTGTTTTTCATTGTATAGGGGTCACACCATGAATGCATTGACCTGGTATGATACTGTCTTACGTGTAAACAGTCCTTATCGACTCTATGCCCAAACCATTCAGCAATGCAACCAGTAACCCGAAGTCATATACATTTTCAAATAAGCATTCAGGGCAATCTGTTACCACCATTTATGGGGTGTTTGTTTTAGCTTATATCTGGCTTATGAATTTACTCGTGTTTCGGCTTATATTCATAAGCCCTAATTTTCCGGCTTATTTTGAGACTTGCGTCCTTATATAAGTTTATTATCATATAATAAAACTCATATAAGCCCAAAAGTCTTATAATAAGCCAAAAAACTGAGGCTTATGAAACATACCGCGAAATCAAATAAGCTCATAAGCCCACATATAAGTTTAAACAAACTCCCCCTTACCTACATTCTTCATTTCCTAAATCCATCTCAACTCATACCAACATGAAAAACGTTGAATCTTTTTTTTTTTTTTTTTTTGAACGGCAATTGTGGCTACATGGCTCCTAGCCCAGAAGGCGTACCGAGCTCACACAACCAGGTTGGGTCCAGCCCAGAAGGCAATGGCACCCTTCCCTTTACGCACGCGGGAGGAAACCCTGTCGCCCTAGACAAGACTCGAACTTGAGACCTTGCCTAGGAGGGTAAAACCTCCATACCGCTAGACCAGAGGCCCTTTGGTGAAAAAGGTGGAATCTATAACGATCTAGTCAAAAAGCATCTTACATTTCCTCAAGTTAAGTGGGCATCTATATACGCGTTCTAAACCTTACATACAGGCAGCAAATTTTACATATTCACGACACAACTCACCGTAAACGCAACAATAGCAGACGAAAGCGCGAGAAACCCATACTTAGCCATCCCTTCCGAAAACCCAATAAACGTATTCGCAATCCCAAACATAACCCTCCACAACAAAACACAAACAAAAACAGCATCAACACCAATCAAAACCATACTATTCCTCCTCCAAAAGCCTCCATTTGCAACCCGACCGCTTGGCAATACCTCGAAAAACCCTTCTTAACCCCACCAACCGGATCCTTCAACTTATCCTTAACACTATTAGTTGAAATGTACCTAAATCCTATATAGGTTATGTTTAAATTGCTTTCTTTTAAAAGGGTTTTTGGGGTTAGGGTTGAGAAGTGTGGGGCCCATTTGGGTTTAAGGTTTTGGGTGATTGGAGTGAGTGAAATTGGGGGTTTTGGAATGTGGTGATGGTGAAGGTATCTAAGGAAGAGTGATTTTGCATATTGTGAGGGTTTTGACATGATTTAGATTCACGAGTGCACAAACTCGAGGTGATTGAAATTCAATCGGATTAAAGTAGCTTAGACTGTCAAGTATTTATATATTTTTTTTAATTGAGGAAAGGGGTTGACGAAGACTGTGTATTTGCTGGAGGATCCGGATTCTAAGTTTCTCGGGTCTAAGATAATATTGGGGCTTTGCATTACATAGTTATTTTACATGTTTTATCGATTCGGTTAATTCGGTTAATTTAACATGTGTTAATTATTATGAAGGGAGTTTAGCTCACATAAGAGAAAGAGGTTTGATCGCGCGTTGATTGTATGCAGGTGATTACCTAATACTTTCCACATATCATAAATTCTTCCATCTGCTTTTCCAACAACCTTATTTAATTTCAAACTTAAAAACCCTAAAACATACTTCAAAATTAAAAAAGTGGTTCATCAGATCATTCAATGAAGATTTAACCCAACATATGAATATGGAATCTTGACCTTTGATCATTACTTCACACGGATCCTTCATCAATGGATGGCCAAGATCGCCTCTTCAAACAAACACAAAAAAACCTCAAACATACACAAGTATCCATTGTGTAAAAGACTTCATCTCATTCAAGTTTCACTCATATATACCACTCTAGCTCTCTTCCTCCACTAAACACACTCACTTGTTTCTCGGGTCTAAGATAATATTCGGGCTTTGCGTTATATAGTTATTTACGCACAAAGTAGCGGCGGTACCTATGTCAGTTTTTCTCGTACTTTTTTAAGTGATATGCAATGAAAGTCAGTATTTGACAGTTTACCCGTTTGATAGTTCAAAAAGAGTAGATGTGTGTTTGAATTTTCATAAGGTATATTAATATAAATATAGACATCCATACTTATGCTCATTTTAACTTTGTAAAACTTGAATATTTATTATAAAAACTACAACATTAAATTTGTATTATTTTAAGTTTGTAACATCCATTTTAATACTAAAATTTAATGTTGTCATTAGTATACATTATAATGCAATTATTATAATGTATAATTCAATTATATGAATTACTAATTATAGTAACATATGTAAGCTTACATTTTTAAGACTTCTTTTTATAAAAACTCCTAAATGTATTAGTATGTAGTATAGATTTGTTTCGGTTAGTTCGGTTAATTTAATTGGATAAAATAAAAAGTCAACCCAAACTAATTTTAAATTAGATTAAACTGGATAAAAAAATCGAACGTGAATTCGGTTCAGTTTTAAAGTTGGTTCGAATAACCCAAATTACAAAATTTATATTTTTTTTTCTCATTTAATTATTTAAAAGTTTTCAACTTTAAAAAATATTATATTTATACTAGGAAAGAGTTCTAATGTTTTTTTAATATAAATATTTAAATTTCGGTTTTCGGTTTAATTCAGTTTTAATTTTACCGAAACCATATCCAAATTCAGTTCAATTCAGTTTTGGAAAATTTGGTTCTGTTACAAATTCGTATCGGTTCAATTGTCATCGGTTCTTGTAGGTATTACCCGATTTGTGATCACCCTTGATTTTATTTGCAAATATTTGAAGGAAAAAATCAGGGCTATGTTTAAAACAAATGGTATATGTTTAAATTATTTGTATTTTAAAAGATGTTTTTTATTTTTTAAATTTAATTGCTCCCTACCAATTATATGTACCACCTCTTATTGCATGTTTTTTACTATTAAACATAGGGCTGAGCAATCCCGACCGACGATCGACCGACGCCAGACTCCGACTGACAACGACCGACACAAACCGACTGTAACTCGGGTCGGGACTCGGGATGGGTTTTCAGCCTTGTTGGGACTCGGGTCGGGTCGGGAGTCGGGATTGTTTCGGGATAACACAAAGAAAACCATACAAACCGGTTTGTTTCGGGACTCGGGTCGGGATTCGGGATTACCCGAACTAGAATCGGGTCGGGATTCTGTTAGAATTTTCAACCTTGTCGGTTTCGGGATGGGTCGGGACGGGTCGGTTTCGGCCCGATGCTCAGCCCTAATTAAACATACCTTTTAAAGCTACAAATTAAAAAACTCGTATTTGAAAACAAAACTTTCTAAATAAATAAATGATTTGCATGACTAAATGTGTACATAAACTTGTCTAAGACTGCTTGTCATTATTTGATTGTTTGCAAGAAAGATGGCCATTTATTAACACCTATAAATGATTTACATGTAGTTTGAAGCATAAGTATACATACAAGTACAATCATACCAATCACTTCTCATTAAAAAAAAGTTGAAAATGGTTATATGAATACTCTGACTGGGCCGCGTATATTCATAGAAAAAAAATCATACGTTTAAAAAATTATTAATGTCTAATGTTATCAACATAATCTTAGGGGTATTCCCAAATCAGGTAATATCCAACGGAACTGAAAATCGAATAAAACTGAACTGAATTTACTAAAATTCGGTTTTTAACTAAGTTGGTTTAGGCATGTCTTACTAGCTTGTAGTCTAGCTCTTTGTAATGTTGTGTTTATTTTTGATATAATATATTCACCTTTCATCTAAAAAATGATTTAATAAATATCATATGATGGTTATAATATAATGTAAACTTCCATTCAAATTGGGAAGATGTTGTCAAAATTGTTACCATACAATGCCCGATAAGTATGACGGTTAATCAAGGTTTACCCCTTTTCCAACTTGATGTCAACAACGCATTCTTAAATGGAAACTTGACTGAAGACGTCTACATGACCCTACCTCCTGGATACTTCTTCATGGATGATAACAGGGTCTGCAAACTTGTCAAATAATCCATCTTACGAGCCTTGTTTCGAAGTGAATCAAGAATTTAATGATAGTTTGATACGAACACTAATCCGAACTGATTTGTTGCTAAAAGCCCTAATTAACTAATTTTGATACCACATAAGGCCTAAGTAGAAGGATTTTAATGCTAAAACACCTTATTAGAAGTGACTTTATTTATGATTCTTACAAGTAAGAATGATACTTGCTCAATAAACCCTTGTATGAACCGAATTAGAGTGAGTTGCACTGAAAAACCATAAAGTGTACGGGTATGATTTCAATAGATTAAAACACTTGTTAGATTCAAGCTCGTTGTTATTTAACTAATCGTATTAACACAAAATCCAAACGTAACATCGTCGTGAACTCGTTCTCGCTCTTATCATCGTCATAACTAAATAATATAAACCTCTAAACAAATCCGCAACAACATCACATACATAAATGGAATGATGTTGAGTGTAGTAGTTTTCCATCTGATCCTTTTCACACTAGATACCGTGAATGGAATGATGTCGAGTGTAGTAGTTTCCCATCTGACTAAAATATGATGTGGAAATATTGTGGAGAAGAAATACATTTTCCAATTAAGTTTATAGAAGTTAAAGAGCAGAAGTTGAGATATGAAGACTTCCTTTCCATATACGTATCATGGATTGCAATGTGTAACTTATCCAGCTTCTCAATTACATGCTCAAAGTTCCTTTTAAAACCAACCACCACCACTCAACCATTCTCATTTTTCATTTTTCACAAAGTAAAAAAATAATGTCTCATCATTTCATCACCACCACTCAACCACCACCACCGCTAGTGGACTCTCCCACCAACGACAACCGGTTCGTATATATCCTAGCAGCATTAATAATATGTGTGCTTGGTTTCATATTACTAGTTTGGTTTCATATCACTGGTTGGACCGGCCATGCACGACCAATACATGGATCAGCCAACACGGGCCTAAAGAAAAAGATCCCTTAAAACCCTACCCAAGGTTAGTTACTCAGTTAGTGAGTGTGAGGTGACTGATTGTGCTATTTGTTTGACCTACTTTGAAGATGGTGATGAGGTTAGAATTTTGCCCACGTGTATACATGTGTATCATATCACATTATTATTATTATGAAAATAAAACATGTTATGTGACCTTATTATTTTTCGGCAAAATATTCAACTCTACTTTCTAAGATTTTTTGATTTAGGTTGTGGTTGTTCAAAAAATATTAATTCGGATATCCAAAAAATTGATAAGAATATATTTAAAAAGTTGAGTTTTATGAAATGTCAGTTTTGGAACTCATATAAAAGTTTTTCAAAAATTATAGATATTTGGATATTCGGATGTATAAAAACTATTATCCGAAATTCGGATATCCGAATTAAAAAACTTATCTAAAATAATTTGTCTTACATAAAACCGTCATTGAAATTTTCGGATATCCAAAAACCAAAAAACCAAAAACCGAACCGCAAAAACCAGAAATCGAAAAAACCAAAAAAAACTTATAGTGCGAGGTTTGGTTTTAAAAAACATAAAACCGAACTTTTAGTTCGGAGTTGGTTTTAGCCAAAAAAAACCGCCTCATAATCACCTCTAAATTTAACTCCTTTTTACCAACTATATATACCACCTTTAATACTTGCTTTTTTACTTTTAAAATAGCTCTTATGGCTACAAATATCAAAACACATATTTAAAAACTGAACTTTCTAAATAAATATAAAGAGATAATTTTCATACTAAATGTATACATAAACTTCTCTAAAAATTTTTGTCACTATTTGATTATTTGCGAGAAAAATGGTCCCTTTGTTTAGCAAAAACATAGTAAATATTCAGGTGATGATACAATATTTACCACAGAAACGGGCTAAAGTTTTAAGAATACGTTTGAATAATAAATTCACATTTTCAAACGGTGAAAGTATAAGTCATTTTCGTTTGCGAGGTGTCAGCCTAAGGTTAAAAGTTAAGTACAGAAAAAATTAATTAGTTGCTAGCTAAAAGGTGTGTTTTATTAGTATAAAAGATATGTCGTAAAAAATAGCAAATATATTGTTGTGGGCTTCATGTTAGGCCGCACTAGACTGACATTCTCATTTCGCTTGTTCAGTTCAACTAAAGCCGGTACTAATCCCAAAAATCAAAATTAAAATTACAATATAACAAGAGACCTTTTTTGAGTTGTACTAGCATATAATATTGATTGTATATTTTTTTCCCTTGCTTTTGTTATCATTAGAACGTGTACAATGGATGATCACCAAGCCATCCTCTTCACGGGTAAAGCTCCTAAAGTGCAAATGCACATATATTGTGCTTACGTACACAAAAGTGTACCCAATCATTATTTTTTTCTTTTATTAAAACGTCCATATATTTCACCACATTTTTTCAACTACAAAAATAAAACAAATTTACATAAAATATGCGTGACAACATTGTGGTTAAATAAAAAAAGGCAGCTTTTGGTGAATGGTGATGGTAAGCCTTTACATTATGAAAAAAAAAGGTGATGTTTTATTATTGATAATATATAGTTGTGACTAAAGGTTGACTCGCAAAATAAAATTCGCCGTGCGTTGGTTGTATGCAGGTGATTACCTAACACTTCCCACACATCATAAATTCTTCGCTATGCTTTTCCAACAACCCTATTTAATTTCAAACCTAAAAACCCTAAAACATACTTCAAAATTGAGAATGTGGTTATCCAGATCATTCAATGAAGATTTAACCCAATATATGAACATGAAATCTTGACCCTTGATCATTACTTCACAAATCCATCATCAATGGATGGCCAAGATCGCCTCTTCAAACAAACACAAAAAAACCTCAAACAAACACAAGTATTGATAAGGATTTAAAAGGTACACTTTTGAGGGGTCATTTGAGCCCTTAATTGATCACTTTTGTATCCGTTACTACTTAATTTCGCTCCTTTTCACTTTTTAGGTCTCTTGAAGGCAAATTGCTGAAATAACAGTTATTCGAACGAAAAGGCGCGAATATACGAAGAAAATGGCCAAAGTCAAGAATCGAGACACTCAAGCTGCTGAAATTGAAGGGGACGGCGTCACTGCTTAATTGCGACGCCGTCGCGAGACATCTTGAGACGACTCAGAGAGCAAATTGCTAATTTACAAGTGACGACATCAGGTTCAAAAGAGTAGGGCGTCGCAACTCAGACGGCCTAGATTTGGATCCAGACGGCGTCAGAGATTGAAGCCGACGGCGTCACGAGCATAAGGCGGCGACTCGACGGCGTCACGTGGCCAAGACGAAACCCTAATGGCGGCGACTCGACGACGTCACAATTAAAGAGTGACGCCGTCGCATTTTGTAACACTATATATAGAAACCGAATTTTTCAGTTTTAAGGGAGGTAGTTTTGTGGAGTAAAAACCTAAACCGAACCAAGGTTGTCTTGTGCAGTATCATAGGGTTCCATACCCTATTTTACAACAAGATAAGTGTTTTACTTCATTAATTCAATTATGTCTTCAATTGTTTGTGTGTATGCTTGCATGTTCTCCATGTCCGGCTAATTTACTTGTGTGTTTGCTTAGATATATGAAACATAGGTATTGAATATTGATTGGTTGTCTCTTATCTTAATTGTGATTGACCTAGTATTGCGATAGGTCATTCGTTGTGTTATTAATGCTTGATTAGTCTTTGTTGAACCTTAGCTTATAGTTACTAGTAGAATTGTAGGCTAAATATCCAAAGATAACCTTAGTGTTAAGTTTATGAATCCTAGAGATTTCGTAGTCATTAACCTTAGGTAGCTTCAAAGATTTAGGGATAAACGCATACCCTACGACCTTAGAAACACAACGCGTTAAGAATAAGGACGTGACAATTCAACCATCAATAGGAGATAACTAGGGAGTAATAACATCTAAGTAAACACATTTTTAATCATCATCAGAGCACACAACAATAGACATAGACTACACTCACCTTAGTTTAGATAATTAGATAATTAGATAAGTAGAGTAATCGGTAGAAATACCAACCCCCAAATCCAAACCTCGAGATTCGTACATTTCCATTTCCCAAAAAAAAACCATAAAAAGGATAAAAAATAATCTTTCTCAACCCCAACCTTAGCGTAGTAATTTCTCACTAGCATTCCTATTCCCCTAGAGAATGATATCAATTCCCGAGGCTTACCCTAATACTACACTACAACGATTAGGTTCACTGCCTAGGGTGTTGAAAAACTTGCTCGACGAAAAGGAAGTTCCTTTGACCCCGAAAGCGCGTTGTATGCGTATCAAGTTTTTGGCGCCGTTGCCGAGGAATAGAATAGCTAGTTAGGATTTCACCTCATTTAGGTTTCCTTGCTTGATTCCTATCAAGTAAGCTTTTTTCCCATTTTTAGCTTCCTCGTAGTCTATCCCCCTTCTTCGTGACATTTGTTCGTAAATCCCATCACTTTTCATTATGGAAGGTAATAGCTCATCAAACAACAACCCACCACCAAATAAATCACTTTTACTCAAAACCCAACCCAATGACCAACACAACCGCCGAAGCCGTTATGTGAGTAGAAACACTGACCTTCAAGATTTGCAAAAGGTATTTGATAGTACAATTAGGGATGCTGTTGAGAAAGTGGTCAGCGCCTCTGTAGTTGGCTCCATGATCAACAGTAATTCGGAAAATGGCTTAGTGGATAAAAACGTAAATGAGGAGGATAGTGCTTATTTCAATCTTTACCCCACTAAGGAAGATGTTGCTTACCATCAATACATAATCGATAATCCCCGATCACCCATCATTAGGATATGTCCAAAGATTAGGAGAGGAAATCCTTGGAACCTCAAAATCCCTTGTATGATCGGATATAGGAATGTCGAGCATGCTTACATAGATACGGAATCTCCCATTAATGTGATGTCATCAGCTGTTTACAATGACATTATGAATGAGCGACTTAAGATTAGGAGGGACCCTAAGTATCCAGGTGGGGTTTGCAACTTTGTGGGAAGAGTCAAAGATGTACACATCTTTATAGGGAATTTCACCTACCTAGTTGATTTTGTGGTCCTAGAAGACATCGGATGTGTCATTGATTATAGCTTATCCCAAGTAGTGCTAGGAAAACCGTTTGTTGAAACATCTAAAATGAGCCATAATAAGTATGAAGGAACGGTTAGGTTTAAGGAAGGGGTCGATGAGATCACTTATAGGATGCCTTGGAAAACGAATGGATATGGCCCTTTATCCCTTTTTGAACGAGACAACATTAGAGCTTTTGAGGAAAAAAGCGAAGACGATGTTGAAAAAGGTTTGAACTTCATGTGGGAGAAAAGGAGACTTTATTATAAGGATTACTTGACCCTAGGGCCTAGGTATAAATTCGATGAAAATTTTGTCAACATGATAGAATTCTCATTGAGAATGAAAAACGAGACAACGTAGGGGCACGACTTCGAGTCTAGCTACAAGACTCATAAATAAAGAAAAGCGCTTCGTGGGAGGCAACCCATGCTTAATTGTTTGCTTGTTTGTGTGTCATATATCTTTTATTGATTGTTTATTCTCATGTTTAAATTTGTAAAAATGCTTTATTTTGTCTTTAACCTCGTCTTAATTACATATAAAGGTATTTTACATAAGGGATAAGTGTAGGGAGGATTACACACGTTTTCAAAAAGAATGTGAACATGAAAATTACAATTATTTAAAAGATATACATGTGTGTTTGTTCGAGTCAAATGCTTGTATCGAGTCATAATGGATGTTTTGCAGGAAATTTTTCCAGATTCTAAAGATAAAAATTTTCCATAATTTTTTCCAGAAAATCAGACCAGTTTATGTCGGGATAACTGGCAGTATCGCATAACCTAACGGCGTCGGGAGGAGTAGAAACGCTTACTACTTTTTCTCGTTTTCCGAGCTACTTATAAATTTTTGGAATTTTCCAAGTCTTAATTTTCCAGAAAATCTGTAAACATCCATTCCACAAGCATTATATCCTAGTTTAGTAGAGTCATATATATATTGTTACCGCCGATTTTACGCGAAGGTTTCGTTTGTTTTCTTCAAGTGTACAGGTTTAATTTATCAAGAAGTAGATACACAAGATTGGAAGGAGCTTTTAACGCAAATACTCTTCTTGAAGAAAGATTTAACCACTACTTCACACGGATCCTACCGAGCTAATCATGGGAGTACTAGTTTCTTTCGTTTTTAATTACCTTCCATTATCATAACTTTGATACTTTCGGGAAACATTGGGGACAATGTTCAGTTTAAGTGTAGGGAGGGAAAATAAAACGGGAACTTTGAAACTATGTTTATCCTTGACTATTTGCCTTGTCCAATTTCATTTGTGTAATAAACCATGAGAAATATCGGTTAGAGTAATTTTGGCACCAAATTTAAAATTTTTCATGACATGCAGGAATGGGCCATTAGTCTAATAAAACGTCTCATGGATAGGAAGTTATATGACTAGCACAAAAACCCTTTACCACTTAAATTCCACCCAAAATATGAGGATCGTCCTTAGATTTGTAGGAATTAAAAGCATTCCACTTTAATGCTTAGAGAGTGAACCGGTAGTATAATAGATTCTAGAACTTGTTTTGTGATGCATTCCGAGATCGCTAGTAAGACTACACTTGTGTAGTTAGGAATAACTAAATGATAAGAGGCATTAGGATAACCCTTGTTTGATACCCGTATTATAATTACTTCTTCCACATCGGTTGAGTAATTCCCCCACACCCTTGCGTTGTACTCATCTTTAGTACACGATACCCCTAGTTAACCCCTCAGAGCCTATCCTTTTCGCGGTTCTCGTGATGTTTCGGTTTTCCGGAATATCAATGAAGAGCATTGTTTACAATCCACCCTCAAATGTACACCCAAATCGCCTTAGCCTACCTTGTATGCACTCACTTTTAGTGCATTATTGTTATCATACTAAACCCTTAGTTCAATTATCTAGTTGCTTGCATAAGTTGCTAAGTCGAGTCATATCCTTTGTACACAGTTTGGGACGATTGGGACTCATGGGAAAAGTTAAATTTTATGAAATGACGGGAAGGGAACGTTAAATTCAAATTCCCTTTATTTACGTAATAATGTACTCCAAGTGTTTTGATCTTTTCAATTCGGGTCATATTAGTGTTAGATTAATAAAAAACTCAAGTGTAGGGATGTGCCTATAAATCCCTATTATTTTGATGTTATCGTAGAGGATGGTAGAGTAAAAGTGTATGTGGAAAAAAAATAAAAACATACGGGCTACCATCCTAAATCTATCTTTAAATTTATGTTTGTTTGTTTCAATTTATCTAGAGTTTAGAATGTCTAGTCTTGGCTTAGCAACGCCATTCTTCGCATGCTTGTAACATAAAGATTTTTGACTTGCCACCACTAAAACGCCTATCCCACCAAACCCTTTGTTTCCCTACCGTAAGCCTAACGTTACAACCCTTTAAAAGACCTCTTTGATAGTTTTTCCTAGGTGCTTACGCCAAAGCGATGGAGGTTTGATCTAGTCTCAAGCCTATGGTAATCTATGTACTAGGACCGGTTAATGAGTGTTTATCTTCCATTTCCAACTTGATATATTTCATATACACCCGATAGATGAGAGTATCCAAACACCACTTGTGAGGTGCTAGTATGTAATTTCCGTGCTTGTTATGACTTTTGCGGGGCTTATATGTGTTGTGAATTGTTCTAAACTAATGCTTCATGACCCCTAACTTATAAATTAATTGGCTAAAAGCACATTTGCTTGAGGACAAGCAAATACCAAGTGTAGGGATATTTAACAAGGATTTAAAAGGTACACTTTTGAGGGGTCATTTGAGCCCTTAATTGATCACTTTTGTATCCGTTACTACTTAATTTCGCTCATTTTCACTTTTTAGGTCTCTTGAAGGCAAATTGCTGAAATGACAGTTATTCAGACGAAAAGGCGCGAATATACAAAGAAAATGGCCAAAGTCAAGAATCGAGACACTCAAGCTGCTGAAATTGAAGGGGATGGCGTCACTGCTTAATTGCGACGCCGTCGCGAGACATCTTGAGATGACTCAGAGAGCAAATTGCTAATTTACAAGTGACGACATCAGGTTTAAAAGAGTAGGGCGTCGCAACTCAGAAGACCTAGATTTGGATCCAGACGGCGTCAGAGATTGAAGCCGACGGCGTCACAAGCATAAGGCGGTGACGTCGTCACAAAGTTCACGTGGCCAAGACGAAACCCTAATGACGGCGACCCGGCGGCGTCACAATTAAAGAGTGGCGCCGTCGCAGTTTGTAACACTATATATAGAATCCAAATTTTTCAGTTTTAAGGAGGTAGTTTTGTGGAATAAAAACCCAAACCAAACCAAGGCTGTCTTGTGCAGTATCATAGGGTTCCATACCCTATTTTACAACAAGATAAGTGTTTTACTTCATTAATTCAATTATGTCTTCAATTGTTTGTGTGTATGCTTGCATGTTCTCCATGTCCGGCTAATTTACTTGTGTGTTTGCTTAGATATATGAAACCTAGGTATTGAATATTGATTGGTTGTCTCTTATCTTAATTGTGATTGACCTAGTATTGCGATAGGTCATTCGTTGTGTTATTAATGCTTGATTAGTCTTTGTTGAACCTTAGCTTATAGTTACTAGTGGAATTGTAGGCTAAATATCCAAAGATAACCTTAGTGTTAAGTTTATGAATCCTAGAGATTTCGTAGTCATTAACCTTAGGTAGCTTCAAAGAGTTAGGGATAAACGCATACCCTACGACCTTAGAAACACAACGCGTTAAGAATAAGGACGTGACAATTCAACCATCAATAGGAGATAACTAGGGAGTAATAACATCTAAATAAACACATTTTTAATCATCATAAGAGCACACAACAATAGACATAGACTACACTCACCTTAGTTTAGATAATTAGATAAGTAGAGTAATCGGTAGAAATACCAACCCCCAAATCCAAACCTCGAGATTCGTACATTTCCATTTCCCCAAAAAAACCATAAAAAAGGATAAAAAATAATCTTCCTCAACCCCAACCTTAGCGTAGTAATTTCTCACTAGCATTCCTATTCCCCTAGAGAATGATATCAAAATCCCGAGGCTTACCCTAATACTACACTACAACGATTAGGTTCACTGCCTAGGGTGTTGAAAAACTTGCTCGACCGTCTCATTCAAGTTTCACCCATATATACCTCTCTAGATCTCTTCCTCCAGTAAACACTCACTTGTTTCGAGCTCATGGCTTTTGATTTCTTTCATGCGATCGAGCCTCTTTCTGTCCTGTGTGCTAGACTCCCTTCATAATAATTAACACATGTTAGACATTCGTTTTGCTTGTGAATACTCGTATTATTTGATGTTAATATGATTAAACAAAGTAACTTTTTTTTTTTTTTTTTTTTTTTTCTGTTTTTCCTTAGTGTATCTGTCTATATAAGATATTAACCCATTTTACTGTGTAACCTAGCTAAAAGAACAGCTATACTGATTTGGTAAAATACTCAACTACACGTTTTAACAGAAAAAAAAAGTGTTGACCCGTAACCTGTGTGACCCGAGACCTCACCTGTTTTCCACCTCTATTAACCAAATTAAGTTGGGAGAATGATATTTATATTTTGATAGTCTATAGTATGCGATTGGATTAGATCTTTTTTTAAAATGTGGATTCTGCTGAAATAGTCTTAATTTGTTGTATGGTCATGTTTTTTTTCCTCCCAATTTTTTCGGTTTTAACGTGGAATTAAGCGTGTTTTGCATCTGTTTTATCTTCGTAATTGAACCATAAGTGCGTTTTGATATCCATAACGTTTTAAACTTGCAACCAAGTAATATCGTTAGATAAATGTGAATAGTTTCATTGTTTTTTATTTACTTTACTTAGATACAGATCTCATATATCGGAGATATATTCTGTTAAGGTTCTATTATATTGTGTAAATTAATGTGTTTTGCGACAATAAATGAAAATAAAAAAAATGGGGGACAAGTCCTACTATTAGAGTTGGCAAAAGAATAGTTTGGCTGATTTAAAAACATGTTGCATTGAGTAAGAAGAAATGAATAATGCAAGTTTGTTTTCTACACATCTAGTCAACAAGCATGTGATAAACAAGAATTATGTTTTACGGCTAGTAGATCTTTTCATATTGTAACAGGAGTTCAACATAGAGCCTATAAAGGCAATAGCAAAGTATTAGAGAAGTTGTACCAGCCTCCACAAAAGTTTTTAAAGAAAGAATATTTCAAGTTTTAAGTTTTGGAGTATTAATCTTAATACTACCATTTTGTCTCCTAAATAACGTTTAATATTTTGTGAACAATTTTAGTGAGAGTAACATCTCATATATCCAACAGATTTTCACAAAAAGTTTTATAATGGCTATATTATAAGTAGGTGTTGTATTTGTATATGTGACATTCCATCTGATGGTATATAGGAAGTTCGATGAGCATACTTGGTGGATACAAATATTTTGAATGTGAAATATTCACTTAGAATGCCACACGTTTTTAAATGACTATAGGTTTTGTTTCAATTGTTAATACTTTTGTTTTGAAGGCGCGAATGAAGAGAAAACTTGTTGGGATATTGTAGTTTTTTTTTACCATTTGTGCGTTACAAGATTGCACCAACCAAAACATAAATCATAGTTTTCATAGATGAATATGGTCCAAAGTATAAATAGATGAATCATGAAACAACCACTTTTAGAAGCTTTGAATATAAAAGTGAATTCTACAGTTTGATACATTGAGCCAAAGTATTCAGTCGAGGTTTTACTCACATATCCTAAGTGTTTGATTGTGTAATCACTAGTTTTCTGTTAAAACGTGTAGTTGAGTATTTTACCAAATCAATATAGCTATTCTTTTAGCTAGGATACACATTAAAATGGGTTAACATCTTATATAGACAAATACATAAAGGCAAAAAAGAAAAAAAAAACTTACTTTCTTGAATAATATAAACATCAAATAATATGAGTATTTACAAGCAAAAACAAATGTCTAACATGTGTAAATTATTATGAAGGGATTCTAGCGTACATGACAGAAAGAGGCTCGATCGCATGAAAGAAATCAAAAGCCATGAGCTCGAAACAAGTGAGTGTGTTTAATGGAGGAAGAGAGCTAGTGTGGTATATATGGGTGAAACTTGAATGAGATGAAGTATTTTACACAATGGATACTTGTGTTTGTCAGAGGTTTTTTTGTTTTTGTTTGAAGAGGCGATCTTGGCCATCCATTGATGATGGATCCGTGTGAAGTAATGATCAAGGGTCAAGAATTCATGCTCATATGTTAGGTTAAATCTTCATTGAATGATCTGGACAACCGCCTTCTCAATTTTGAAGTATGTTTTAGGGCTTTTAGGTTTGAAATTAAATTGGGTTGTTGGAAAAGCAGATGGAAGAATTTATGATGTGTGGGAAGTATTAGGTAATCACCTGCATACAACCAACGCACGACGAATTTTATCTTACGAGTCAACCTTTAGTCACAACTATATATTATCAATAATAAAACATCACTTCTTTTTTATTTCATAAGGTAAAGTCTTACCATCACCATTCACCAAACGTTGCTCTTTTTGTTTCAACCACAATGCTATCACGCATATTTCATGTAACTTTGTTTTATTTTTTTAGCTGAAAAAATGTGATGAAATATATGGATGTTTTAATAAAATAAAAAACTAATGATTGGGTACACTTTTGTGTACGTAAGCACAATATATGTGCATTTGCACTTTAGGAGCTTTACCCGTGAAGAGGATGGCTTAGTGATCATCCATTGCACACGTTCAAATGATAACAAAAGCAAGGGAAAAAAATGTGCAATCGATATTACATGCTAGTATAACTCAAAAAAGGTCTATTGTTATATTGTAATCTTAATTTTGATTTTTGGGCCCAAAATGAAGCCCATGACAATATATTTACTATTTTTTACGACATATCTTTTATACTAATAAAACACACTTTTTAGTTAGCTACTAATTAGTTTTTTTCTATAATTCACTTTTAAACTTAGATTGACACTTGGCAAACGAAAATGACTAATACTTTCACTATTTAAAAATGTGAATTTAATAGTCAAACGTGTTCTTAAAACTTTAGCCCATTTTGTGGTAAATATTGTATCATCACCCGAATATTTAATATGTCTTTCTAAATAGAGGAACCATTTTTCATCACCCGAATATTTGTCGTGGGCTTCATGTTAGGCCCAAAAATCAAAATTAAGATTACAATATAACAATAGACCTTTTTTGAGTTATACTAGTGTCTAATATAGATTGTATATTTTTTTCCATTGCTTTTGTTATTATTAGAACGTGTGCAATGGATGATCACCAAGTCATACTCTTCACGGGTAAATCCTAAAGTGCAAATGCACATATATTGTCCTTACGTACACAAAAGCGTACCCAGTCATTAGTTTTTTCTTTTATTAAAACGTCCATATATTTCACCATATTTTTCCAACTAAAAAAAACAAAACAAAGTTACATGAAATATGCGTGATAGCATTGTGATTGAAACAAAAAGGGCCACATTTGGTGAATGGTTATGGTAAGCCTTTACCTTATGAAAAAAAAGATGTGATGTTTTATTATTGATAATATATAGTTGTGACTAAAGGTTGACTCGCAAGATAAAATTCGGCGTGCATAAGTTGTATGTAGGTGATTACCTAATACTTCCCAACACAACAACAACATCAACAACAACAACATACCCAATCCCGCCGATGCGGGGTATGGGGGAGGTAAAATGTAGACAGGTCCTACCCCTGCCCCATGATAAACCCGGGAGTATAGAGACTGCTTCCAACGAGACCTCTGGCAAGTACAGGTGTGCGGGTGAGAAAGAAAAGAAAAGAAAAGAAAAGAAAAGAAAGCAGAAGACAGTAAACGACAAGCACAAGCAGGAAAGAAAGCAGGCAAAGCGAGGCAAGGCAACAAAGAAAAGCACTAAGAAAAGCAGGCAGACCTAAGGGAGCAACAAAGAGTAAAGCAAAAACAACACACGAGCCTAAAGCAAAGGTAGAGCAAAACAAGGCACCAAAGTACAAGCAGGGCAAGAAAAGCAGGCAAGCCTAAACACATATAGCCAAACAAAAGCAACGCACAGGGCCTAAAACTACGGCAACGCAAAAAGGGAGGCACCAAAACCTAAAACCTCGGACGTTCCTGTCACAAAGGACTCCCGACGCCGCCCTCCATTTCGCCCAACCAGCTCTGATCCGGTGGGTTACGTCCTCATCTATCCTTCCTGATTTGTGAATCATTAATCCCAGATTTCTAAAAGACTCTTTGGGTTGCAGGGTCTGGTCGCCGATATGAATATCCTCGTGGTGGCCTGACTCGCTCCTCCCAAAAGCACATCTCAGGTATTCAGTCTTCTCTCTGCTCACCCGAAGGTCGTTGTCTTCAAAAGCCTCCCTCCAGAGCTCAAGCCTGATGTTTAACCCTTCCGCCGATTCTGCCACCAACACAATGTCGTCAGCAAATATCATGCTCCACGGGATGTCCTCTTGTATCCTTCGAGATAAGTCATTTAGAATCAAGGCAAAAAGGTACGGGCTTAAAGCAGATCCCTGGTGTAGCCCAACTTTCACATGGAAAAACTCTGAGATCCCCACAGTGGATCGTACACGAGTCTTAGCCCTCTCGTACATATCCTTAATGATTCTCACATATCTCCTTGGTGTTCCCTTGCCAATAAGAGTCCTCCAAATCAATTCTCGAGGGACACTATCATAAGCCTTTTCAAGGTCAAGGAACGCCATGTGCAGGTCCTTTTGTCTCTCTCTATACTTCTCCATGAGACTTCTGAGAAGGTGGATATCCTTAATCGAAGACCTTCCTGGCATAAAATCAAATTGGTTCTCAGACACCCTCGTCTCCCTTCTCAGCCTCCTCTCAATAACTCTCTCCCAAAGCTTCATGGTGTGGCTAAGGAGATTGATGCCCCTATAATTGCTACACACTTGCACATCCCCCTTGTTCTTGTTGATGGGGATGACTTCACCGAGTCTCCATTCTTCCGGCATCTTAGCACCGGAGAAGATCTTGTTGAAGAGGCAAGTCAGCCATGCTACCCCTTCCTTCCCCAGGAACCTCCAAGCTTCTATGGGGATTTGGTACGGCCCTACCGCTTTGTTTGTTCCCATCTTCTGTAGTGCAACCTTCACTTCTGGTTGACTAATCCTCGAATAGTAGCATTCAGGTCTTTGGGTATTGATCTCTTCATCACCGCTTCTTTCAGTGCTTCCTTCATTGAAAATGGAGGAGAAATACTCTCCCTATATTTTCCTAATATATTATTCGTATACAATGGTCCGTCCGCCTACATCTTTGATATATTTGATGTTTCCTAAATCCCTCCTCCTTCTCTCTCGGGCTTTAGCGATCCTGAATATATCGTTTGCCCCCTCTTTGGAGTCCAATTTCTTGTACAAATCTTCGTACGCTTTTTCCTTCGCCTGAGCCACTGCCTTTTCGCTTCTCTTTTAGCTACTTTATACCTCTCTTCCGCGGCAGTAATGCCAGCTTGGTGACCCTCTCTACACCGAATAAGTTCTTTGAACCTTGATTATTTCACGTCAACTTTGGATTGCACTTCCTCACTAAACCACCAACATTCCCTGTTTGATGGTTGGGTCCTAGCTGTCCCGCTAGTCACGCCGAGGGACTCTTTTGCCGCGTCTTTGATGATGTCGGCAAGAACGGTCCACAACTGATCCGCATCACTAGCAGTCAAGTCCTCTGACCGAGTAGAAAGTCCCTCAATAACTTTCATTCTAAAAGATTCTGCCGTCCCACCGTTCAGATTCTTCAAAAGGATCCTCGCCAACCTGGTAGTTGCTCTCCTAGGTTGTTGCCTCACGAAAAGTGAGTCCAAAGCTAACAATTTTTGTTGGGTTGAGCATGTCTCGCATAGGAAAACCCTGCAATCCCTACATGCTCTAAGGTCGACTCTACGCGCCATTAGATAGTCAATCTGGGTGTTGTGACCCCCACTCTGGAAGGTGATCAAGTGCACATCTCTCTTTTTGTAGAAAGAGTTCACTACTACCAGGTCGTGAGCCAAAGCAAACTCTAAAATCAATCGACCTTCCTCATTCCTAACTCCAAAGCCAAAACCACCATAAACCCCGACGTATCCATCCGAAGCCGCTCCTACGTGGCCATTCAAGCCACCACCTATAAACAAACGTCGGTCCGAGGGGCACTCCCTAACAAGCTCGTCGAGGGAGTCCCAGAAGGACTTTTTCTCTACTTCACTTCGGCCCACCCGTGGTGCATAAGCGCTAATTACGTTAACGGTCTCCCCATCAATGACCAACGTAATCTGTTGGGATATGAAAGTGCTGAAGAATGAAAAAGTACTGGAAAAAGTCAAAGTACTGCTAAAGAAGAAGTCAAAGTACTGCAGTCGAAGTCAAAGTACTGCAAGGCTAAAGAACTGCTATATTCGTTTATGGAAAGCTTTGTTATTCTAGAATATTCTTTGTTTAGATTACTTGTCGTACAAGGATACAGATTGTAAACCGACTAGGGTTATTCTTGAGCCTATAAAAGGACCCCTAGGTTGGCATTAGAAAGTACGTACATTATTTAGAGAATTTGATATTAGAGTTTTAGAGTTGTTTAAAGAGTCGCATAACAAGAAGATTTAGAGTTATTAATAAAATCGTTGAAAGTTAAAGTTATATTCTTCTTAGCTTTGTTAAGTAAATTCCGCGTACTTAATAGAGATTACTCAGTGTTTCATTGTTAATAACTTAGGATTTATCCGAGGTTATTAAACCCTTAACAAGCTATATAGTTAGTTTGGTTAGAGTACATCGATCCAACAAGTGGTATCAGAGCTTGTGTGGAAACTCTGACTAAGAAGAAACCCTAAAACCTAGTTAACAAAACCTAAAGATGTCGACTGAAGCTGTTCCATGACCTCACTCAGGATACCCATCATTAAGAAGGGAGAATACGACCTATGGAGTATGAAGATGAGGCAGTATATTGCAATTACAGACCATGCACTATGGAATGTAATTGTCAATGGTAATGAAGTCGTTCCATAACTTATTGATATTCCTGGACAACCCAAAGCACCTAAGGAAGTCTTACCACCAGCAACAATAAGGAATCAAGAGAAGGCACTCAACATTCTCTTGTCTGCCATTCCAGATGGTCATCTCCTCAAGTTTCATGATGCTAAAGATGCAAAGCAACTCTGGGCTGCTCTCAAGACAAGGTTTGGATGTAATGATGCTTCCAAGAAGATGCACAGAAATCTGTTGAAGCAGCATTTTGAAACCTTTACTGTTGGAGAAAGAGAAAGCCTTGATGCTGCCTATGACAGATTCCAAAATCTCCTCAACATGCTGGAGCTGTACAAAGCACAGGTTTCAGTTGAATATGCTAATCTTAAGTTCTTAAGGAGTTTGCCATCAACATGGCATGTGATTGCTACAATGATCAGAGGACAACCTGGTTTGGATGTCATGGACTTTGATGATCTTTACAATCATCTGAAGGTGTATGAGCATGAGATGAATGGCCAAACTAGTTCAAAGTCTCACAGTATAGCCTTTTTGTCATCTAAAAAGAGAGGCAGTACTTCAACTAAAAGTACTGCTTCTCCTACTCAAAGTACTATTGCTCAAAGTACTGTTGCCTACCCTCCTCCAACTAATACCATCCACTCAGATGAAGTCGTATGCTCTTTCTTTGCACAGCAAGCTTCTTTACCTGTCACTTATGAAGAAGATCTCTTACAGATTGAAGAGGATGCTCTTGAAGAAATTGATATCAGGTGGCAAGTTGCAATGATCACTGCAAGGATCAAGAAGTATATGAAAAAGATAGGAAAAAGCATTGACTTCAAACCAAAACAGGGAATTACTTTTGACAAATCCAAAATTGAATGCTTCAATTGTCAAAAGACTGGACACTTTACAAGGGAATGCAGGTTTGCTAAATATCAAGCAAAGCAGGATGGAGAAACCAAAGCTAGAGCTTAAAGAAATTCCTATTACTGAAACAAAAGCTTTGGTTGCTCAAGAAAGTTTATCAGAGGTTGACTGGAGTGCTGAGTTTGATGATGAACCAGTAACCTACTGTATGATAGCTGTGGAGGAGTCAATGAAAGAGTTTGATTGGAGCACGACTTTTGATGAGGAACCTGAACATGCTTCTTTGGAATCCAGAGATGGTTTAGGAAGCTTTGATTGGAGCATGGAGAGTGAAGATGATCCTATTCTACTTGCTATGATGGCTACTTCACCAAATTCACCCCTATCTCTGAGGTATGTTCTAAGTGTCATGACTTTTATCAAAAGTCTTGAATAGTTATGTGGTGAAAGAGATAAGCGTATAAGGGCTAGGTCTGAGGTAGCTGGTTATCAAATAACCTTAGAGTCAATGGAAGCCAAAATAATAACACATGAAAATAATGAAATGGCTTGGGCAGAAAAGTATGAACAACAGGATTATCAGTTAAAATTAAGTGAATGGAAGTTAAATTGTAAGATCTCTGAAATTGAGAAACTAACTAAGGAGAGAGATGAATTGCTAGAAAAATTTGTTGCTTGGGGACAATCAGGTCTTTCTCATGTTACTTATGTTGAAAAACAGAGAAGAGCTTACATTAAAACTGGCCTAGGTTTTGGTATGGACTTTAATAGTATAAAAAACCCACCTAGTGATCAGGATGAATGTAATTTTGAGGATATAACCACTAGTGATTATGAGCTCATTAATTATGTAGACACATCTAGTAATGAGGACTCAATTAGTGAAACACCTCCTGAATATAAGAAAGACAAAGGTTATCATGTTGTCCCTCATCCCATTGGTAGTCATCAACCTCCTAGGCCTGATGTTTCTCGTTTTGGTGTAGACAGCTTAGAGTTTAGGAAGAAGCTTATTGGTCAATCTAGGTATGAAACCCCAAAAGCTGTTGAGACACCTGGGCCCAAAGGTAGATGATACTAAAATCACCAAGCACTTTCACCTCAAAATCTATTTGCTACACCTAAAATCTGCTGCACCTTTAAAAAACCTTTTCCCAATCTTTGCAAAACCTTTTGGGATAATTTTGGTCAAAGCAGTTTTAATCATTCACCTAGAAGACAGGATAGGTTTGGTCATACACATAGAAGAAGAAATTTTGGGATTACAGATCAAAAACTATGTTTTGTTTGTTTTAGTCCTGATCATTTGATTAAGGATTGTGACTTACATTCAGAGTACCTAAGTAAGTTCCCCAAAAACAATTGTCAACCAAAACCAAGGGAGACTAGACCAGCTTGGAATCATTCACACAGGGTTAACCATAGAAACTTCTCACCAGAATATAGGTACCCTCACCAGAGAAGACCTTTTTCAAAACCTCCAGTACCTTCAAACACTTTCCAAAGGTCTTGATAAGCAAAATACAGTACTTTCACAAAGTACTGCTCAGTTTTCACCAAACACCTCTTGGAATAGGAACCCTAGGAGATCTAATTACTATCAATCTAGAAGGCGTTTCAACCCCAAGAAAGTAGTTAGCTCTAGAGACTCTTCACCAGAAGTTAAAACTAAATGGGTCAAGAAGGAAAGTACTAATGATGAACAAACAGTACTTTCAACAAGTACTGCTGAAACAATGATTTTTGATAAAGATGATTTTGTTGAAAAAGAAAAAGAGATTTTTGTTGAAAAGAAAGTTTTGCTGAAAATTCACTACCAGTTTTAAAACAAAAGATAATGCTTGAATATGTCTATAAAAACTGTGAAGATTACATACTCAAGGAATTTGAGTATGTTACTCCTAAGGGAACACAAGTCAGTAATGGCTTGGGTTCCTAAAAGACACTAACTTTTGTATCTTTGTGCAGGGCAACCAAGAAGAGGAGCTTAAAGATCATCTTATTGTAGATAGTGGTTGCTCTGGAAGTATGACAGGAGACAAGGAGATTCTGTCAGATTTTAGATCTATTTGTGGAGGAAAAGTTGCATTTGGAAATGATCCCAATGGAGGAAGAATCACTGGAAAAGGAACCATCAAAGCAGGGCGTATAGATTTTGAGAATGTTAGATATGTGAAGGAGCTCAAGTTCAACCTTTTGTCAGTCTCTCAAATCTGTGATAAAAAGCATCCTGTGTTATTCACTGACACGGAATGTCTCATTCTTTCCCTTGAATTCAAGCCTGTTGATGATAACTTGGTAGTTCTTAAAGTACCAAGAACCAATGATGTGTACAGTCTGGATATGAAGAGTCTTCACTCTTCTAGGAGAGCCACATGTTTAGTGGCAAAAGCAACATCTGAAGAAGCACATCAGTGGCATAGAAGCTTGGGCCATGTAAATTTCAAGAATATCAACAAACTGGTCAAAGGAAATTTAGTTAGAGGTTTACCTTCAAAGACTTACAAGAATGATCACTCCTGTTTGGCGTGCAAGAAGGGTAAACAACACAAAGCTTCATGCAAGAAACTTGAGGAAAGAATTGTTAGAGAACATTTGGAGTACATTACACTGGATTTGTTTGGACTGTTTACGTTGCTAGTCTAAACAAGAAGAAGTCTTGCTTAGTAGTGACAGATGATTGCTGATAGATTCAGTTGGGTATTTTTCTTGGGATTTAAAGATGATACTTTTGATGCTATTCATACTCTTATAATAGCACTTAAAACCAATTGAGACTCAAGGTTAGAGGTATTAGATGTGATAATGGGACTGAATTCAAGAACAAGCTTATGGATGAATTTTGTGCCAACAAAGGGATCAAGAGGGAGTTCAGTATTGCCAGAACACCACAGGAGAATGGTGTTGCAGAGAGAAAGAATAGGACTTTGATTGAAGCAGCCAGAACTATGCTTGCAGATTAACACTTACCTATTCAATTTGAAGCAGTAATCTTGCTTTTATGTGCTTAACAGTATCAGTCACAAAACCTCAGATGAAGACACCTTATGAGTTGCTGATGGGAAACAAACCCAACATTCGATTTATGAAGCCTTTTGGATGCCCTCTAACTATTCTCAACACAATTGATAATTTGGGCAAGTGTGATGGCAAGTCAGAAGAAGGATACTTATTATGGTACTGCACCAACAACAAAGGCTTTAGAGTGTACAACAGAGTCACCAAGAAGGTTCAAGATTGTCTTCATGTTGAATTTTTAGAAGATCAAGAAAATCAGAAGGGCAAAGGTCCTGATTGGATGTTTGATCTTGAAGTTTTGACTCCTTCTATGAATTATGTACCTGTTAGAGAAAAAATCAACCTGTGCACAATGGAGAGGATTTCTGATATGTTGTTCATGGAGTCCATATTAGACTTGATGTTGTTCCTGATGAAGAACCCATACCTGTTGATCCAAAGCAAAGTACTGCTAAACCAAAATCCTCACTGTCTGCTGAGGATCAAGCTTTACAAGAGGAACTTAATCAGATGCTTTTTCAAGATGTTATAGCACATTCTTATAATGATGAACAGAGAAGAGCTTATGACGAAGCAAAGAAAAAGAACAAGAATGCAGAGTTCACTCACAGTACTTTGGGTTCTGATACTTTCGATCAAAGTACTTCTGCACCTATTAATGATTACTTTGGATGATTTGGATGATCCTACCATGTCTGGTTTAGAGGATACTAATGATGAGTTAGATAATGAAGGTATTTTCTCAGATTCCAATGAAGATGCTGATTTCACAAATTTCGAAGATAATTATAAAGTTCCACAGACTCCAATCTTAAGAATTCATAAGAATCATCCTGCTGATCAAATCATTGGTCCTTCAACTTCTGGAGTGATGACAAGAACCAAAGCTAAGGGTTATTCTACATCACATAATGCTTTGCTTATCTTTGTTTATAAACAAAACAGGTTAAATCATAAGGACCATCAAACATGCCTGTTCACTTGCTTTATCTCTAAAGAAGAACCCAAGAATATAGCTCAGGCATTATCTAAAGAGAGTTGGGTTGAAGCTATGCAAGAAGAAATTCTTTAATTTAAACTTCAAGAAGTTTGGGTACTGTGTGATCTACCTGATGGAAAGAAGGTCATTGGTACAAGATGGGTGTTCAGAGTCAAGAGAGATGAAAGAGGGAATGTCATCAAGAACAAGGCAAGGTTAGTATCTCAAGGCTACAGACAAGAAGAAGGAGTAGATTATGATGAAGTATTTGCTCCTGTAGCAAGGATAGAAGCCATTAGAATTTTTCTTGCTTTTGCTTCATATATGGGATTTCAGGTTTACCAGATGGATGTCAATAGTGCCTTTTTATATGGCAAGATTACAGAGGAGGTGTATGTTAAGCAACCTCCTAGTTTTGAAGATCCTACACATCCAAACAAAGTCTACAAGGTGGTTAAGGCTCTTTATGGCCTTCACCAAGCACCTAGATCTTGGTATGAAAGGCTCTCTACTTTTTTATTGCAACATGGTTACAGGAGAGGAGCCATTGACAAGACTTTGTTTATCAAGAGAGACAAGAAGGATATCATGTTGGTTCAAGTATATGTTGATGATATCATATTTGGAGCTACCAAACAATCCATGGTCAAGGAGTTTGAGAAGCTGATGCAGAATGTATTTCAAATGAGTTCAATGGGTGAGTTAAGTTTCTTTTTGGGACTTCAAGTTAAGCAGTCAAAGGAGGGAATTTTCATAAGTCAAGACAAGTATGTATCTGACATACTTAAGAAGTTCAATTTTGATGCAATGAAGCCTGTTACTACACCTATTAAATCTATCAACTCATTGGGCAAGGATGAAGATGGACAACCTGTTGAAGTCAAGTTGTATAGATCCATGATTGGATTTCTTATGTACCTCACTGCATCTAGGCCTGATATCATGTTTGCTGTTTGCTTATGTGCAAGATATCAAGTCTCACCTAAGGTCTCTCATATGAATGCAGTGAAATGGATTTTTAGTTATTTGAAACAACAACCTAAGTTGGGGTTGTGGTATCCAAAGGATTCACCTTTTCACTTGGAAGCTTATTAAGATAGTGATTATGCAGGTGATAATTATGATAGAAGATCCACCTTTGGAAGATGCCAATATCTTGGAAGAAGATTAGTTTCATGGCAATGCAAGAAGCAAATTATTGCAGCAACATCCTCTTGAAGCGAGAATATGTGGCCGCTGCAAGCTGTTGTGGACAAGTTTTGTGGATGGAGAATCAACTCTTGGACTATGGGTTCAATTTCAAGAATACTCCTATCAATATTGATAATGAGAGTACAATCTGTATTGTGAAGAATCCAGTTTATCACTCCAAGACCAAACACATTCAGATTAGGCATCACTTCATCAGAGATTGTTATGAGCACATGCTCATTAATGTTGTCAAGGTTCACACGGATGATAATGTAGCTAATTTACTCACCAAAGGCTTTGATGTTTCAAGATTCAATCATTTGGTGGTAAGCATTGGCATGATTAATTACTGAGCTACATTTGAGGAGAGGACTATTTCGTGTAAGTATAGTCCTATGCTTTGCTTGAGGGGAGGATATTCATGTTTATTTGATGTATTTGCTATTGTAAAGAGGAGAATGGAAAAATACTGCTTTTTGGTTTTATGAAAGTATTGCTTGGAAAGTACTGCTCTGTAAAGTACTGCACACGTGGAAAGAACTGTTTGTCTTATCAAAGTACTGTTCCAACGGTCATATTAAGGGGTAAATTACACTAACGGTAACTTAGTTATTAATGGCTGTGATTTTTTAAATCTCATCTATAAATAACTACTCTTCGAATTTCCCTCTCATATTGATACCTTATAATCTTTTCCATATTTCTCTCTCTTTCACCCATATTATTCATCATATCACTTTCTGTGTACACATATCATCAATGGCAAATCGTAATACAGTTTCTAAACACAACATGGTGGCGAATTTAGAAAAGACTAAAGCTAATGTGATCTTTCATGATATCATTGATTTTCTCACTGGGTCTCCGATTAGTTATGCGCTTTTAGTGGAACCAGATATCATTGAGCCCTGGATTCAACAATTTTGGGCAACTGCTAGGGTTCATATGGAGAATGATGATTCGTGTATTCAAGCTAAAGTTCTTTGGGAGAAGCTGTGAAGGTTCTGAAGCCTCAATTCATGAAGACTTATTGTTTCTGATGAAGAAGGGCATTCGTTTTGATAAGCAATTGATTTGGGATACATTCTGAGACATTGGGTATGAAGGGTCCTTAACTGAACAAACATTCAAGAAACCCTTATTTTGTCCCCACTGGAAGTATTTAGTTCATGTATTGCTTCATTGTATTAGTGCTAAGAGTACATCATGGGAGCAATTTGGGTCTAACATAGCATCTGCTATAGTGGGATTGGCTACAAATCGCATTTTCAACTTTTCAAGGCTAATCCTAGATGGAATGCTCTCACACATCTCTCATGGTTCAAGATGGTTGATGTATCCAAGGTTTATTCAAGTGTTCCTAAACAAACAACTTGCTGATGTACCAAAGCCTACCAGTCTACTACCTGTTGTGGTGCAACCAGCTAAGATTTTCACTTTTATGGCAAGGAAAAGTGATTTATTCACTGGCAGGTATACTCCATTAACCACTTCTATGATGGAGGTTGTTCAAGCAATAAGATATGAGGCTGCAGAGAGTGATGACAGAGAAGGTACTGCTTCTACACAAGGTACTGCTTCTCAAGGTACTACATCACAGGGTACTGCATCACAAAGTACTGCTTCGCAAGGTACTGAAGTTCAAGAATATATTGCAGTTTCACCTCCACCATCTCCACAAGTCTCTGTTCATGATTCTCAACAAGAATAACATTCACCACCTAGAGGAGATGAAGAAGCTATGGAGCCTGAGGTTACAACTCTAAACAACTATGCTTTATCAAGAGAATTGACAAGATTGAAGAAATCTTTTGAAGATCAGGCTACTCAGATTAAAAAGTTGAAGCATAAGTTTAGAAGACTCAAGAATTTTGTCTGGCCATTGGTTCAACATCATCGTCTATGGGTCAAGTCTCAAAGAAAGCAAGGCAGTCCAGTTAGGCAATTTAAGAAGACAACCAAAGGCAAAAAAGGTTCAACTATCATCTTCATTCCAATTGGGGAGGAATTTGGAAGATAAGAATTTGAATGAAGAAGCTGAACCTACTGATGAACCTCAAGGTACTGATGTTCAACCTCAAGGTACTGAAGAAAGAGTTAATATTGAAAGTACTGGGGAAGAAAGCACTAGAGTTAATATTGAAAGTACTGAGGAAGAAAGCATTAAAGTTAAAAGTAATGATGATCAAGGTACTGCTGATCAAAGTACTGCTTTTCAAGGAAGAGTTAATTACACCAAGACTGTTAGATTTTGAAGAGGAAATTTGGTCCTTCAATTGTTTTAAGCGAGAGGAAGCTGGTCCTTCAACTGTCATACCGAGAAAAGGAAGGCGATACACCCAAACCTATACATATTGCAAGTGATGATGAAACCATTGCTGAAATCTTGCATGATTTATCAAAGCCAAGGGGTGTTAGCATTCCTGGTGTTGCTGAAGAACAACAACAAGCTTCTCAACCTGTTATAGATCCAAAAGATAAAGGAAAAGGATATTGAATGCTGAAATTGATATTGAAGAGACTAAGGATATTGAAGAAGCTAAGGATAGAGAAGCAGCTGATAAATTGCAAGAAGAATTGAATGCTGAAGCTGCTGTACCATTACAATCACCTATTCCTATTTCTGCTCTACCAAGAAGACCAAATCTTGCTAAGGAAAGAAATGCTATGATGGCATATTTAAAAGGTCAAGGGTATATTGGATTGAATAAATTGAATTATATTGAGATGAAAGGTTTGTATGAAGCTGTTAAAGAAGCTTATCAAAAACAAGTTGATAGTATCAAAGGCTATAAAGATGATAATGCTCAGAAAGAAGATGAAAGAAAAGAAAGCTTAAAAAGAAAAAGATCAACTGAAGTTGTAGATACACAACCATCAAAGAAGATAGAATTAAGATCTGATACTAATGATGAACTAAGGAATTACTTAAGAGTAGTAGAATTTGAGTATTCTAAAGATGATGCTGAAATGAAGATGAACAAATCTCCAATAACTACTTTTGAAGTTGTAGAGACAAAGGATGAAAGTTATCTGATGTTTCACAGAGAAGATGAAAGCTTCAGGGTGTTCAATATGCTATGGGATTTATTGCATATAATAGATAGAGTGGATTTATTTCATTTATATCATGTGGTGCGAGAATATTTTGAACACAATCCATCAGAAGGAGTTGGTTTAGTCTTACTTGGAGATCTCACAACTGTTTGGGAAACTAAAGAAACAAGCACTGCTAAGATTTGGAAAAACCAAGAAGATTGGAAGGTTATCAGCTGGAGATTCTTTGAAGAATCTGGAGTACATGTTCTAGAATTAGAAGATGGGACTATGATTCACATGTTAGCAGATAGAAGATATCCGCTTACATCAGATCTCATGAGGAGAATGCTAGAGCATGGAATGGAAGTTGAAGAAGATAATGAAATTGCTCTTATGGTCATCAAACTGTTTATCAGATGGACTACTATTGCTGATGATGATGAATAACTGGTATGAATCTTAATTGAATAAATTATTTTTGAAAAATCGGTACTTTATTCAAAGTACTGCTGATCAAACA
This sequence comes from Chrysanthemum makinoi, assembly GCA_910596185.1. Classification (NCBI taxonomy): domain Eukaryota; kingdom Viridiplantae; phylum Streptophyta; class Magnoliopsida; order Asterales; family Asteraceae; genus Chrysanthemum; species Chrysanthemum makinoi. Next base: position 259,205,741 of record OU343218.1, read on the forward strand.
GTACTTTCATCAAAGTCTTGCTTGCACTTTAAACTAGTTAATGATTTTTGAAAAGAAAACTTTTGTTAAGTGATAAATATTTTGAAAGAAAGGTTAAAAGAAATAAATGGTTTTTGAGATGGTAACAACAATAGGTTATTAATCCACCATGGTTACAAAAGGATTGGCTAATCCATGAGCAAACTACTCTGGTAAAGATATCTCAAATCCGTTTTATAGTTGACAACTTGCTAATAAGTTGTATGGTAATCAACTCACCATATCAGTAAATGTAAAGAGTTGGCTAGCCCACAAGAAAATGGCTTGTGGTAAAGGTTGTGGAAAAACCATTATTTTTCACCATAGATGAAAGAACTAGCTAGTCCAAAAGGGTACAACGTTTGGTAAAGACAAATCAAATCTGTTGATAGCTGGTGATTTGCTAAAAATCATATTGTTATCAGTGTACCATGATCTTACACATCAAAACATCTGGCTACTCCAGAGTTAATGGCTTTGGTAAAGAGACATTAAAACCATTAAATTTTCAATGATTCACCTCTCACAGGAGTTTACAAACCTGGAAGTGATGAGAATAGACTGCAACTTAAACTGAATTAATGTACAAATTGTCATATGTTGTTGTGTTACTGAAAAGATGGAGCTTGCTGAATGATGCTGAAAAGAATTATTTCTAAAAGATATTTTGATAATGCTGATATAAGCACAGAGTTTACAAAGATACAATCCAAAGACAAAGACACAATCTTTCCTTGAAGATGGAGTTGTTAAAGATAAGTTTACAAAAGAACTTGAAGTCAAGCAAGTAGAATTCAAGTTAGGGGAGGAGTGTTGGGATATGAAAGTCTTTGAAGAATGACAAAGTACTTGAAAAGTCAAAGAATCTGCTAAAGAAGAAGTCAAAGTACTGCTGTCGAAGTCAAAGTACTGCAAGGCTAAAGAACTACTATATTCGTTTATGGAAAGCTTTGTTATTCTAGAATATTCTTTGTTTAGATTACTTGTCGTACAAGGATACAGATTGTAAACCGACTAGGGTTATTCTTGAGCCTATAAAAGGACCCCTAGGTTGGCATTAGAAAGTACGTACATTATTTAGAGAATTTGATATTAGAGTTTTAGAGTTGTTTAAAGAGTCGCATAACAAGAAGATTTAGAGTTATTAATAAAATCGTTGAAAGTTAAAGTTATATTCTTCTTAGCTTTGTTAAGTAAATTCCGCGTACTTAATAGAGATTACTCAGTGTTTCATTGTTAATAACTTAGGATTTATCCGAGGTTATTAAACCCTTAACAAGCTATATAGTTAGTTTGGTTAGAGTACATCGATCCAACATAATCGCCATGATCCTATCGCCCCTCCAGATCACTTGCACTACATTACCCATGAGACCCGCCGCCAAAATAACTTCAACTCTGTTTTTCGCTGTCTTAGAGCCCGAGTACCAAGCTTGAAATCGTTACCCTCCCTCGAGCTGGAGCCCTTTCATTTAGTATCCTGGAAGCACGCAATGTCAACCTTATGTCTCCTCAACACATCCGCCAGCTCAAAGAGTTTACCTGTCAAGGACCCAACATTCCAACTACCCACCATAATCCTACGAGAGGGCGCTACCCTAGCAAAGCCCCTACCCCCTAAAACCACTTGACCCTCCTATACCGCCTACCCCGCTCACCCCACCTACTCCCCCAACCCCGCCTACCCCATCTACCCCACCTACCCCATCTACCCCACTTACCTCATCTACCCCATCTACCCCACCTGCCCCACCCAACCCGGCAAGACATAACCTCCGGAGACCATCTCTAACCAAGACGTCTATCCTACCCCAACAAACAACAACAAGGCCACAAAAACAAACCTACCCTAAAGCAAAGAAAACCCAACAAATAAAGGAAAAGAGGGCACACACAAAAACAGTAACAAACCAACCCAAAACAACAAGCGGCAAAGACACGGCCTAGAAACAAAAAAGGGAGCAAAAAAAATATATGAGTAAAAGAGGGTAAAGGAAACAAACAATCTACTGCTGCCGGAAAAAAATCCCGTCAGCAGTTGTGGCGGCAGGAGGCGGCCGGCGGTAGCAGGCAGCGATTTCTGGCGAGAACCTAGGATCGGGCTTCTGAGGGTGTCGGGGTCCAACACTCGCCGGAGGAGCAGTCCACAGAACCCAAAAACAACTTGAAAAGGAAAACACAAGCAGAGAATACAAGTTTACTAGAACTTGCACGGAAAAACTAGGTTAGGGCGGCTTCGGTATGGCAGTAATTACTCGGAAACACAGAGGCCAAACAGGCGTCTAGCTTAATTGCTCTAGATCGCTGGGAAATAAGAATTCCGGCGAAGTCGTCGCTGGCGCGTGGCGGCGCGTCGGACGTCCAACGACAAATTGGCTAGTACCATTTTGATCGGGATGAGGTGGGGAAGATGATGGTAGTGTTTAATTGTAACAAATCTTGATGGTGATGATAGGAGATGGGGAAGTCGTGAGGGTAAGGAGAGAGAGAAAAAGAAGAAAGAGAAAAGGAAGAGAGAGAAAAGCAAGTGAATCATTGCTAGCTCTCTTCCTCATCATTAATTCTTCTATATTCTTTTCCAACAACCCTATTTAATTTCAAACCTAAAAACCTTAAAACATACTTCAAAATTGAGAAGGTGGTTGTCCAGATCATTCAATGAAGATTTAACCCAACATATGAACATGAAATCTTGACCCTTGATCATTACTTCACACGGATCCATCATCAATAGATGGCCAAGATCGCCTCTTCAAACAAATACAAAAAAACTTCAAACAAACACAAGCATCCATTGTGTAAAAGACTTCATCTCATTCAAGTTTCACCCATATATACCACACTTAGCTCTCTTCCTCCAGTAAACACACTCACTTGTTTCGAGCTCTTGGCTTTTGATTTTTTTTATGCGATCAAGCCTCTTTCTGTCCTGTGGGCTAGAATCCCTTTATAATATTTAACACATGTTAGACATTTGTTTTGCTTGTGAATACTTGTATTATTTGATGTTTATATGATTAAAAAAAGTAGTTTTTTTTCTTCTATTTTGCCTTTGTGTTAGCACAAGTGTTGGTGTTATATTAAATCAGTCAATGTATGTATAAAAAAATAAAAAAATCTAGCTTGGGCGTTTTAAATTGGTATCAGAGTTGTGGTTTAAGGGACTTAGGTATCCACTGTAGATGGATATTTAGACTTAAACCTAGGCTTTGTGGGATGGTGGGACCTATAGTATTAGACACGTTTCCGCATTATTATGTAGCATTAGTATTAGTATTAGTGCAACATACATTGTTTGTATGCTAAACATATTATTAGTATTCATGAATTTGGTGTAACATGGTCAAGGTGAGGACTTGGTTATCTGATGGAATTATTACGAAGCTTGCCAATGTAGTAATAACTGCGTCACATAACGAGAATTTACCGATATTATGTTACACTAAAGGAATGAACCCCGGTAGTAATATTAGCCTCAGACATATAAAAATCTATACATTATGAATCTTACAGTGATTCTTATTGTTCCCTTATCGTGCAATATGTTTAACTTCCATCGTAGATATGGCTGAAGACTTTCTAAAAGCTCTGAGTGGCCGACTCGTGTAGACATACTAGAACAGGATGATCGGGAGCAAACCCTCGATCCACCAGAAACATATGAGCATGATAATGCTCCTATTTCTGATGTTATCTCTAGACAGATCAAAGATATGATATCTCAAGAAGTAGCCAAGGCACATGAAGCAACTATACCATATTATACATAATGTCTCAGTAAGATCATAGCTCAGACTATCACGACAAAACATGAACAGAAGCTGGCAACACGAGTCACGCCAACCAAGGAATTTACTTATACTGACATTGCAACTTGCAAGCCCCCAACTTACTCGAGAGAACATGTTCCTTTTAAATTCCATAGATGGATCCATGATGTTGAAGGGGCGTTTGCCACCAATAAATGCCCTAAGGAACGTTGGGTTAATTTTGCTATTAATCTCCTCTGTGAACAAGCCAAAACATGGTGGAATTGGAACCTTGCATCAAAAAGACCAGAAATTGCTAGGAGTATGACTTGGAAGGAGTTCAAGGAATTAATCTTTCAGAACTTTGCTCCAGAGGCGGAACTTAATAAGATTCATCGAGATTTCTTGAGTACTCGCCAGACCACGGAGTCAGTACATGATTTCTCCATGACCTTCTTTGTAAGAGCACATTTTCTACCTGAATACGCTAATGACAAAAGGTTGCTTAGGAAACATTATGTGGATATGCTTCGAAAAGATATCCGTCAGTTTATTTCAGCCAGGGATTGGAAAAACATGGATCAACTCATGAATGCAGCTTTAGAGCGAGAACATGAAACAAATAAAGAGGAATAGATTCCTCTTAAAAGAAAGATGGAGTAGGCTAGTTCTGCTCGGAAGAAAGTTAAGTCGAATGTAGCTTATCCTAGCACGGGGGGTAGGAGCTTTCCATAGTGTATGAATTGTAAAAGGTTTCACCCAGGAGAATGTCGTGCAGGTAGTAAGACCTGCTATAGTTGCGGTGAGCCAAGTCATATTAGCAAAGATTATCGTAATCCAGTACAGGTTTGTCAAAGATGTTATCAGCCGAATCACACGCCTGAGTCTTATCCAAATGTCAAACCTCCCTCATCCCCCGCGTCAACAAGAACCTAAGAAGAATACAGACAGGCGAGGGCACTATCTACTTCTAGACCTTCAGGAGACCCTAGTCTTCCTACTGTCCAGAGACAACATAGACCATCAGCCCGTGTTCATCATATGATCGTGGATGAAGCTAAGGAAGCATACGACGTTATGACATGTACCTTATTTGTGAATCTATTACCTGCTCGCGTGCTATTTGATTATGGTGCAAATAGATATTTTGTATCCGAAAGGTTTAGTCGAAGATTTTCTGTTCCGATTAGTCAGCTTAAGCCACCACTAGATGTGGAAGTAGCTAATAATAAAGTGATACGTGTAACCGATGTCTTTAATAATTGTGAAATAGAAATTGATAAAGATAAGTAACCGATCGACCTAATTCCTATCCTTATGGGAGAGCTTGATGTAGTTATCGGTATGGACTGGCTCGGTATAAATGAAGCCATCATTTTGTGTCGACAAAAGCTAGTCCGACTCAGAACCCCAAGTGGGGGAGGAAAAATTATCTATGGTGAGCATAAGAAGGCTAACTTTGCTATTTTTACTTATGATAGAACCAAGAAACACTTGGCACGTGGTTGTCAAGCCTATTTAGCTCATGTTGTCGATATTCAGAAATATGTTTCAAATCTTGATAATATTCTAATTGTTCGGGAATTTCCCGATGTCTTTCCAGAGGAACTCCCAGGTATACCACCTGATAGACAGGTAGGGTTCCACATTGATCTTATTTCAGGGAGTACTCCTATCGCCAAAACTCCATACAGACTTTCCCCATCAGAAATGTAGGAACTCATAAAGCAGTTACAAGAACTGCTAGATTAGGGATTTATCCACCCCAGTAGTTCCCCGTGGGGAGCACCAGTTCTTTTTGTCAAAAAAAAGATGGTAGTATGCGAATGTGCATCGACTACCGAGTTTTCAATAAAGTTACCATCAAAAACCGATATCCTCTTCCTAGGATTGATGATTTATTTGATCAGCTTCAGGGCGCAAGCTTCTTTTCAGAAATAGATCTTAGATCAGGATATCACCACTTAAAGGTTCGGGAAGAGGACATCCCGAAAACAGCTTTCCGGACCAGATATGAGCATTACGAGTTTACAGTTATGCCATTTGGCTTGACGAATGCCCCAACAGCTTTTATGGACCTGATGAGTCGGGTCTGTTGTGACAACCCGTAATTTTAGGTCATTTCTCAAATTTACTATTCATCTCGGGGATTTACTATTCACTGGTTACTATTCATCGTTTTTGAAGTCAATTTGATATTTTGAGAGGTTATTTCAAAATTTTACTATTCATGAAACACTATTCATTCCCGAAGAAAAATCACTATTCATGATTCACTATTCATCATTTTTCGTAAACTAGGTTTACGAGTATCAAATTCGCGTAATCGCAAGGGTTAAGCTGCGAATTCATGAAACATCATTGAGAACATTTCATATAGACTAGAGTTAGTCTACATATCATTAGTAACATCATTTTCATATTAGTTCATGCATGGGTTTGCATATTTTATTAACGTATATTTTTCTATTAAATAAAGCTATCCATACGATCATTTATTTTGAATATTTGATCCGACACTTCCAACAATTATCCTGATATATTTTTATACTCATTTTAAGACTATAAAATTATATTATTAGTTTACCCGATGTTTTGAATTTATTTTGTATATAAATTGTTACATATATATATATATATATATATATATTCTGACGGTTTTGTTAATTCAATTGATAATTATTTATTCATAATACTTGTGAAATGCATTTTTATAATTTTTATGACTTCGATATATTTTATTTTGTTCCGTTAAAATCAATTTCTAGCTAACGCTACACTAAATACCTAATTATATTTACAAACTACACATTATACTTACACTTAAATACCATTTAGTCATCAAAATTCATCACCCTATTTCCCCATATACCCCTTGCCGACCACCACCCCACGAATCACCATTTTGTATAAAGATCTTGCTATTAGATGTACACATATACACTTTATAGCCTAGACACTTGTATTATACACATATTATTACTAAACAAAACACATACTCTACACTTATTCAAGGTGAAAAAAAGAAAGAAAACTCTCCCTCTCTTTGTGGTGGTTCGGCCAAGCAAGAAACACAAGGAAGAAACATAAATTTTTCAAGTTCAAGTGATTATATAAACACTAGTATACTTCTATTTAGGTTTTGAAATAAAAACCAAGAAGTATTTAGGAAACCTAGTTAACCTCATCATAATACTTGTAAGCTTCTTATAATTTTTATTACACTTTCATCATCTTACTTGAGCTATTTTTATCATGCTAGTACAAAAACATGCAAATATCATATGTATTTATACCACTTTTATTGGTTTTTAGTACAATAGTACTTTTCTTTACAGTTGTTGCAATGAACACCGCGTTTCTTTACATTTACTCCACATTAGTGACATTTTTTGAGGGGAGCTGCTATTTAAAGAAAAGTTAAATATGCTTGTAAGTCAAATATTGCAAATTATGGAAGATAACAAAAAAAAACAAAACAAACAAAAACAAAAACAAAAACAAAACAAAACAAAACAAAAAAACAAAAGCCATAAAAATCCAAAGTCTGCTTTACTTCCAAATAACCTCCCCAAAATAACTAAAACAAAAGCTTCAAATCGCGATATAATATCAGCTATCACACAGAAAAATGGACAAGCATTTAAGATCTGCATTTAGTTTCTTAATACTATATTAGTGCTTGTCCATTTTCTATGTTATTGCTGATAATATATCGCGATTTGAAGCCCAAATTATGGAAGATAACAAAGGTTGTTGATTTGAGCTTGAAAATAACTACTTTCTTATTTTTTATAACACATTTGACCTCAAAAAGTCAAAATACCTAGTTTCTCATCTTCCTTTCTTTTTTCCGATGGACTGAAAGATGCATTATCCAAAATTGAAGTAACTGTGACAGATCCATTTTCCAAAATTGCACCAGTTACAATAAGCTCATAGAAATAAAAACAATGAAGGACTTAAAGGTTTTTGCCAACAGAAAAAAATAATAAAAAGGTACCTTCTGTATCTTCCTTAACGAGATTTCTTTTTTTTGTTGAACGCCAAAATGCTATTGGAGTATCATCTCTTGAAGAACTTGAGGTTCTGTTAGGATAAGTTTTATATTACAACTAATTTCTTATTCTTTTTAATCACAGTAATAATCACAACAGATAGTTAGTACTAGTTTTTGACTTATTACGAATGAAATAGTTGATACAGGGCTAAACAAAAAAGTTATAAACTTGCTACATTATATAGTGGCGAAACTATGAAGGGTTTGTTTGGGAACAACTTATATGATCATATTTTTAAGCTGTTCATCATCTATAACAAGCAGTTTGACATAAATTATGCAAAATTAGAAAAATTTCAAGTTATGCGACTATTTTGGGCTGTTCGTGAAATTTGGCAATTCTCATAGGCTTTTTCTTTAGATGCATCTTGAGAATCTACACCAAAACCTTTAAAAAAAATAAACACTTGAAGTATTTGAAAGGCAAAGATGATATTAGAAGATCATCACTTGAAGTATTTGAAGAATCTGTTACAATAAGTTTGATATTTATAACTTATCCATAATTTTTTTAATCACAATAATAATCACAACAGATAGTTAGTACTAGTTTTTGACTTATTGCAAATAAAATATGTTGATACAGGGCTAAATAACTTTATAAACTAACTTAAAGGTTTTTGCCGGCAGAAAAAATAAAATAAAAATGTACATTCTTTTTGTGGATCTTGAATACCCTTCTTAACTAAATTTCTTCCTTTTGTTAGGGGGAAAGATGATATTAGAAGATCATCACTTGAAGTATTTGAATTATCTGTTACAATAAGTTTTATATTTATAACTTATTTCTTAATTTTTTAATCACAGTAATAATCACAACAGATAGTTTATTACGAATAAAATATGTTGATACAGGGCTAAACAACTTTATAAACTTGCTACATTATTATAGTGGCGAAACTATGAAGGGTCTGTTTGGGAACAACTTATATCATCATCGCCTTTTAAAAAAGAGATGATTAATCGAGTGTTTGGCTGGGGACAAACTGGTTATAGTTACTTGATTATTCAAGGTGCATATCTAACAAAGGGGTTTTTTTGTGTTTGGATAAGACTGCTTTGTCCATTTTCTGTGTTATTGTTGATATTATATCGCGATTTGAAGGCTAAACTCTCAGCTCAGCCCAAATTATGGAAGATAACAAAGGTTGTTGACTTGAAGATGGACTCAAAGATGCAGTATCCAAAACTGAAGTTTATCCATTTTCCAAAATTGCACCAGTTACAATAAGCTCATAGAAATGAAAACAATGAAGGACTTAAAGGTTTTTGCAAACAAAAAAATATATAAAAAGGTACCTTCTGTATCTTCCTTAACGAGATTTCTTTTTTTTGTTGAACGCCAAAATGCTATTGGAGTATCATCTCTTAAAGAACTTGAGGTATCTGTTAGAATAAGTTTTATATTACAACTAATTTCTTATTCTTTTTAATCACAGTAATAATCACAACAGATAGTTAGTACTAGTTTTTGACTTATTACAAACATGATTCTAGTTTTTGACTCAAACACCCTCTAAAACTCCTTATTTCATTTTTTACTCTAAAATAAGCCTTACCTTTTTAGTACATTGCATTTCAATGTTTCTTACGGATGAAGATTTATGAACATTTGAAGATGAATGAACACATGAACAATTTAAAAGAATACAATCGAAGATAATCACACAACACATGCTTCAAGAAGTAAAAATAAAAAATAAAAAAATACCTTTATTCTCCCTCCGTTGTAATTCCTTTTTTCTATTGTCTATTTTACGTATCATCAGCTTCCTCTCCCTCTCTTCTAATTCCTTTAAATACTTGTGGTTCTTAATAAGTTCATCAATAACTTGATGGTTTCTTCCCTTCCTTGCTGCCTTTACTGCATCGAAACTTCTCTTCAATTTGTCCCAAGCCTCATCCTCCAGACCCCAAAAATCTTTCAGATGTTCCACTTTCAAAGTCTCTAAAAAATAATACCTCTTCTTTTTCATTTCGTTGTAACGAGCATCATATTCTACAATTGCTTTTTTCTGTTTGTCCAACATCTTATTCAACTCCATATTACCATCAAACGACATTTTGTTTGTTTTTTAAATTTGGGGTAATTTGCGGTATCTGATTAGGGTAATTGGGTTCGGCGATTTTCAATTTGGGGTAATTGGGTTCTCAGTTTTGGGTAATTGGGTTTTCAATTTGGGGTTTTTTAAAAATTGGTTTTGGCGGTTTTCAATTTGCGGTATCTGACTCGGGTAATTGGGTTAGGCGTTTTTGAATTTGGGGTAATTGGTTTGATTCGGGTAATTGGGTTTGTGATTTGGATTTGAATTTAGTTTATAATTTAGATTTGATTTAATATCATATTTTTCGTTTTTATTTTCTTTATAATTTTTTTATTTTGTTTATATTATAAAATTGTTAAAAGGAAAGTGAAAACATAAAATATAGAGTTTAACAAGTTAAAAGTATTAAACTGTTAAAAAGTACGAAACAAAAACTGATAAAAAAGGGGTTCGTATATGTAATAGCTACTACCTTAGTAAGTGGTAGCCTAATTACTACTCTTGTTATGTCATGACTATGTTTTTTTGTGGGTTTACGAAATGGAAGAGTCAATAAGCAACTCTACTAAGTTAGACTTATTTAATGGAACCCGGACTCTCGGAACTTAGATCTCTCTAATTTCTTAAGCAATTCCGTTTGGAAGGTGGTCGTTGGGTGAAATTTCCACGCAAATAGTGACAGTCCTATGGTCAATTCCTATCACTATTCGCAACATGATTCACTAGAGTCCTATGGTCAATTCTCCTAGCTTCCTAGATACTACCCAAACTTCCATGCTACCGAAACAAAGGTGTCCCAAAATAAGCTTAGAAAGTATTCAAATAAAGCGATAGAGAAACGAGAAAACTACATCATAACAATAACAATTTCATAACAAGGCTAACACCAAAGGTGTTTAGCCAATCATATTAAAACATGCAGCGAATTCAATGTTTAACATTGTAAATGAAGACATGAATTGAATACACAAATGTAATATGAAAATAGTAAAACTTATTGTAACACCCCCCCCCCCAAAAAATATTGCAGCGGAACGATAGTGTCAATGGGGTGTCATTTCATAGCACAAAGTATGGTTACAGAAAACGACCTCTAAATCGGACGTTTTGAAAAGTTACCATTTAAATCAGAATTATTACAACTTCGGGGGGTAATTACCTTTAGATCTTCCCTAGGGTTAGCAACCGTGTTGCTGGGAAGAGCACCAGTAGGTCTTTCAGTCAGGATCTTAGCCATTTGATTCGAACGATTGTTTTGATAATGGTTATGGGTATTTCTGTATTGAGTACTTTGGGTAGTTTGGGTTGGGCTGTTTGTTTGGTTGAAGCCTGGTGGTCCAAGGTAGTTATTGGAACGATAGCTCAATAGATTACGGTTGCCTTGTTGTTGGTAAGAGTTACCCCCAGCATTATAGGTTCCCGATGCAGCATATGCGTCCTCTTGAGAGAAGCCACCGGCGGCTTGGCACTCATAATATGCATGTGGACCACCACATGTCTCACAGTTCTGATTCACAGCATGAACTGGTTGAGACGGCTTTTGCATTCCAGAAATGTGCTTCCCAAGAGCTTCCACTTGCTTAGTCAGTGCGGTAATGGCATCATTTTGAGATGACCCACTACTTGTACTTGACACTTGAGATGTGTTTCTACTTGTACTTGACAGAAATGTGCTTCCCAAGGCTTTCGATTATGGTTAAAGCCTCTTGGGTGTTTCTCATCAATAGATTTCCACCTGCTGCAGAATTCAGGGAATCCTGGTCACATTGGTTCAAACCGTTATATAAAGTGTCTATTTGGTGAAGAGGTGAAAATCCGTGATGAGGGCATTTAGCCAGCAGATCTTTGAATCGTTCCCAAGCCTCACTAAATGATTCTCTAAAAGTTTGTCGGAAACTTGTGATGTCATTTCTAAGATTTGTCGTTTATGAAGGAGGAAAGAACCTATTCACAAACTTGGAATGCAAGTCTTCCCATGTCGTAATGGAGTTTGGAGGTTCTTTTTCCAGCCAAGTCCGGGCTGCTCCTTCTAGAGAAAACGGAAACAAAATCATTTTGATAACGGTGTGAGGAACTTGGTTTATTTTGAGAGTCTGAATGATCTTGTTGAATCTCCTGATGTGGGAGTGAGGATCATCATTCTCAAAACCGTGAAACTGTATGCTTGTGATAAGATTTAGTAACCCGGTCTTTAATTCAAACTGAATTGCAAGAACGACGGGCACTACTATAGCATCTCCAGCACCTTCGGTAGGTGCTTGGAGTAACTCCTCCATAGGACGGAGTTCAGGCGGTGGGACAACATTATTATTTTCATAATAACAGGTGGTGATGTAACACAACGATTTCTATGTCTTATCAACCTTTCCGGATTAGATAGCGGAGAGTTAAGGTCGATTATAGAAGATCGTGTGCTCATACACTAGAGGGATAAAGGAAAAAAAATTGGATTTTAAAAAGATTTTTTTTTTTGAAAAAGGAGAATATTTTTGGTTTTTATAAGTTTTCTGATTTTTAGGATTTTTTTTAATTTTTAAAATTTTAACTTTCAGATGAAAGGATCTTCAAGTCATTTACCCGAAACAAAATACAAAAATCTTAATAAGCTTCCTCGGCAACGGCGCCAAATTGATGTAGTCTCAAATTTCCTTTATGACGGGGTCGTAATCCGCGGCGAAGCCTGAATTGATAAATGTGTTAAGTCTTTTGTTGGACGCTTGATTAAATTGGGTTTTTGGTTTTGGTTTGATTAACTAATTTTAAGAAATTAATAAACATTGGTTAAACTAAATTAAACTATATTCGACTTTTTACTTTAATAATATTAAAATATTCCTTACTCGGAGCCTAAGTCGGAGGAATGACCAAAAATTGCTTAATCGGAGAATCGGTGAAAATTTGCTAAGTCGGAGACTTAATCGAAAACTAAGTCGGAGGTTATTCAAAATGTACCTAAGTCGGAGAGTACAATAAACGCTCCTTACTCGGAGTCAAAAGTGAACAATCCTAAGTCGGAGAGTGAAATTTCTAAGTCGGAGTATACCTTCTAACCAGGAGGAATTAAAAAGCTAAGTAGGAGTTTGCTTTCCTAACTCGGAAAATAACGCTGATGACGTACCCTCCGCTCTGCTAACGAGCGTTACCGTCACTCTGGTACTTAGCTTATCATTTGCACAAAGGGTAATGATGTACCCTCCTAAAGGACGAATCCTACGCCTTCGTCCTACACATAATGTTGGCGTAAAGGCTACCGCAAGGGAATCCGCCAATCTTCACCCAAAGCACTCATAGTGTCTAACCTCTGTCGAGGTTCAAAGCCTGGCCTCCGTTATGGTTCGGAGCCTGGCTGGCCTCTGACAAGGTTCGAAGCTTGACCTTTGTCAAGGTTCGAAGCCTAACCTTCGACAAGGTTCGAAGCCTAAAGGTCATAACCTCTCTACCTATGAACCTGGGTATGATCGAGTTGGTCAAACAAAATTGGTCAAAGAAGAGCTGGTCAATAACCATGATCTCAGCCATGACCTCTGTAACTGCCATGACCTCTGTAACTGCCTCCACACACACCCTCTGTAACTGCTCTGTCATATTATTATGCCTATAAATAAGGAAGTCATCACAGAGGTATGTAACCTAACTTAACCCAGGAGATATCATCTTCTCCACCTCAATACTTTCATGACATAATCACCATGACTGATTCTCACACCGGAGGCGGTTCGCGGGGGCTTCCCCCCGCGCTCCGTCTAACGTAGTGTCTTCTATTTCTTATTTTCAAGTTATCTTGCACTCGGCATCACCACCATCACCCTTATTTCCGTCAATCACCATTGACGGCCTGGTATGTACATCTTTTTGTACGATCAGTGGCGCCATCCGTGGGACCCGCTATAATAAGTCCCGTTTTTCTGAGTCAAATAATCGTTTTCCATAAATAACGGTTGAATTCAACCGCAATTCCCTACATCGTTGTTACCACATGGAAACACCACTGAAATCATCACTTTTATCTCTAATCATGAGATTTTCCTCCAACCACAAACTTTATGCTTACCATTTTTACAGCCTCTGTCGGTTTTAAACACAACAGCCTCTGTTGTAACCTCTGTTATGGTCTGTTTTGGAGGCAAGGTTCAATAACCTTCGTAGGAGCCTCTGTTTGGCTTCATTTGAAGAAGAAGGTTCAAACTCAGAAACCTTCGCAGGAGCCTCCATTTTTTCTTCATTTGAAGAAGAAGGTTCAAACTCATCAACCTTCGTAGGAGCCTTCGTTTGGCTTCGTTTTAAGAAACCTTCGTAGGAGCCTCCGTTTGGCTTGGTTTGAAGAAGAAGTTTCAAACTTAGCAACCTTCGCAGGAGCCTCTGTTTGGCTTCGTTTTAAGAACAAGGTTCAAACTCAGCAACCTTGGTAGGATCCTCTGTTTGGCTTCGTTTTAAGAACAAGGTTCAAACTCAGCAACCTTGGTAGGAGCCTCTGTTTGGCTTCGTTTAAAGAGGAGGGTTCAAACTCAGCAACCTTTGTAGGAGCCTCCATTTGGCTTCGTTTGAAGAATAGGGTTCCAACTCATCAACCTTCGTAGGAGCCTTCGTTTGGCTTCGTTTTAAGAACAAGGTTCAAACTCAGCAACCTTCGCAGGGGCCTCCGTTTGGCTTCATTTGAAGAAGAAGGTTCAAACTCAGAAACCTTCATATGAGCCTCTATTTGGCTTCGTTTGAAGAAGAAGCCTTCGAAGTGGCATGTAACCTCTGTTGTAGACTTCACAACAGCCTGCAACCTCTATTGCAGCCTTTGCAGCAGCCTCTGGAGTAACCTCTACTCAGGTTTATTCCAAGAAGAAGGCTCGAAATCAAAAGCCCTTCATTCTGGTATTTGTGGCAGCTTACATTGCAACCTTGGTGAATAGAGATCATACAATAATGACAGAGGATATCCTTTGTGAATCTGGTATGTTTTCTACGAAACTAATACGCTATATTTCCCTAATTTCAATATAATACACGTTCTCTAAATATGAGACTTTTGATGTTCAACAAGAACACTATAATTCATCTTTTAATGAATCTCTGCTTATGAGACAAAGGTCTCTAGAGATCGTACAACATTGACAGAGGATACCCTATGTTCCTAGAACCTCAGTTAGCACTTTAATGTTGTTTTTAGCATAAAACACAATGTATGCATATTAAACACATGATGTTTGTGAATAAGCCTTAAGTTACTTTCTACCAAGCCTTACATGTCACCCGTGATGATAATTCCATTGTAGACAAAGCCTCTTTTGACAAGGCATTTCACACAAGCTCTGTCAAGATGACAGAGACTCACATTCACATACTAAATAGTAACAAATTTTCTTATAGAACTTATATACTATTATCATATATTTTGAGATGAAGGAGCCTCACATATGTTGACATAAGTCTCTGTCGATATGACCATAGAGCATCACATATGTTGACATAAGTCTCTGTCGACATAATTATAGAGCATAGCCTCTGCTCACATAATTCATAAGTGTCTCTGACGAGACGATTCCATAAGTGTCTTTGTTGACATAAATATAGAGCGTAGCCTCTGTTAACATAATCCATAAGTGTCTATGTCGACACAATTACAGAGCATAGCCTCTCTTCACATGATTTATATGTGTCTATGTAGACACAATTACAGAGCCTCGACTCTGCCAGTATAATTACATAGTTGTAAGACTTACTTTATTTTGTTTAAAATCCATGCTTATATCAATTCTTATAGTAATATAAATATTACTTTCAACTAAAAAATATAACTTTTTAAAGCAAAGAATGTTCCTGAGTGTAATTCTCATCAGCCTCCCATTCCTTATCCTGCGAGGCTGAACAAGGAAAAGCTGCAGGACAAATCTAATATTCAAATTCACAAGTTCTTGCAAATGTTCAAGAAGCTTCATATCAATATCAGTTTTGCCGAAGCTTTAGCTCAGATGCCCAAGTATGCCAAAATGTTAAAAGATCTCCTTACCAATAAGGAGAAACTTCTTGAGCTGGCAAATACTCCTTTGAATGAGAATTGCTCAGCGGTCTTTACTGAAGAAGTTTCCTGAAAAATTAGGAGACCCTGGGAAATTTCTCATTCCATGCGATTTCAATGAGCTCGAGGGATGCAAGGCCCTAGCCGATCTAGGAGCCAGCATTAACTTGATGCCTCTATCTGTGTGGGAAAAGCTTAAGCTTGATGAATTAAAACCTACACGAATGACCCTTGAGCTAGCTAATCGAACGGTTGCTTACCCGGTTGGTATAGCTGAGGACATTTTCGTTCAAGTAGGTAAATTCACATTCCCAGCTGATTTCGTGGTGGTAGACTATGAAGTCGATCCTCGTGTTCCCCTTATCTTAGGGAGACCTTTCTTGAGGACGGCTCGTGCTTTGATTGACGTCTACCAATAGGAGATTACTATAAGAGTTGGGGATGAAAAGCTGGTCTTAAATATTGGAAGTACTGCCAAGTACCCAAATGAACATGATTCGATACATCGGATTGACACAATTGACACTTCATGCGAGGAGCATTTCCATGAAGTGTTGAACGTTCAAAGATCAATCAACCCCAATAGTGGCAGTCCCACTGACTCTTCTAATCAAACCGTCGCGTCTCTTTCCCCATCTCTCACTCCCTTTGGGGATAGTGACTTTCTATTAGAGGAGACCGACGCGTTTTTGAATCTGGATGATACGATTCCTCCAGAAATTGATGATGGAATCTATGACTCTGAGGGAGACATTCTGTTCCTTGAACAACTGTTAAATGAGGACTTGAAAACAGATCCCCCTCCAAAACAATGAGCTGATACCAACCAGGCTGGTCACGGGATGGCGAGTATGCATCGAATATGACCACTTCCCGCTGCCGTTTATGGATCAAATGCTAGAACGGTTAGCTGGGAATGAATTCTATTGTTTCTTAGATGGATTCTCTGGTTATTTCCAAATACCAATCGATCCCCAAGATCAAGAGAAAACCACATTCACCTGCCCATACGAGACATTTGCATACCGTCGAATGCCTTTCGGTGTTTGCAATGCCCCGGGTACTTTCCAGAGGTGCATGGTGGCTATATTCCATGACATGATCGAAAAGACAATGGAAGTCTTCATGGATGATTTCTCAGTCTTCGGGGATTCGTTTTCTGTATGCCTCTCCAATTTAGAAATGATGCTTAAACGGTGCAAAGACACAAATCTTGTGCTAAATTGGGAGAAATGCCACTTCATGGTCAAGGAAGGCAAGCCAGGCCAATGACCCATCTCTTGGAGAAAGACACTCCTTTCTTGTTCTAAAAAGAATGCATGGAGTCATTTAAAATTCTGAAGTCTAAATTGACTGAAGCTCCCATTCTTGTTTCCCCCGACTGGGACCTGCCATTTGAAATAATGTGCGATGCAAGGCATACAAACTCATTACACCACCACAGAGAAAGAGCTGTTGGCGATTGTCTATGCATTCGAAAAGTTCAGGTCTTATCTTGTCTTATCAAAGACAATAGTGTATACGGATCACTCAGCTTTGAAGTATCTATTTGCTAAACAAGATGCAAAGCCGAGATTGATCCGCTGGATTCTCCTCCTCCAAGAATTCAACATTGAAATTCGTGATAAGAAAGGAGTTGAGAATCTAGCGGCTGATCATCTAAGCAGGCTCGCAAATCCATACAAAGGGGATCTCGATGATGTAGAAATGAATGACGATTTTCCACTAGAATCCCTAAATATGATCAGCCTCAATAATGAAAATGAGCTCCCATGGTTTGCAGATATTGCAAACTACCTGGCGGGAAATGTGCTCATCAAAGGGATGTCATCCCAGCAGAAAAAGAAATTTTTCAAAGACATTCGTCACTATTTCTGGGATGACCCCTATATGTTCAAAAGTTGTGCTGACCAAATTATCAGACGCTGTTTAGACGGGAAGGAAGCAATGGAAATTTTATCTGCTTGCCACCATGGTCCAACTGGTGGACACCATGGCCCGAGCTACACAACTAAAAAAGTTTTTGACTCAGGATTCTACTGGCCCACAATCTATAAGGATGCCCACGACATGGTCACTAACTGTGACTCATGCCAGCGTCAAGGAAAGATATCACAGAGAGACAAAATGCCCCAAAATGCTATACAAATCTGTGAAATCTTTGACGTCTGGGGCATTGACTTTATGGGGTCGTTCCTGTCTTCAAGAGGGAACAAATACATACTCGTGGCTGTCGACTACGTGTCAAAATGGGTTGAAGCTAAGGCTCTACTAACTAATGACGCCCGAGTAGTGGTGAGATTTTTAAATTAGCTATTCTCTAGATTTGGAACCCCACGTGCCATAATCAGTGATCGTGGAACACACTTCTGCAATGATCAGTTTAAGAGGGTGATGGAGAAGTATGGTGTCAACCATAGGCTTTCCACTACTTATCACCCTCAAACTAGTGGGCAAGTGGAGGTATCCAATCGTGGATTGAAGAGAATTCTTGAAAGGACAGTAGGAGAGCATCGAGCCAAGTGGGCCGATAAGCTAGATGACGCCTTGTGGGCTTTCCGCACAGCTTTTAAGACACCCATCGGGTGTACTCCTTACAAGCTAGTGTATGGGAAAGCCTGTCATCTGCCCATAGAGCTCGAGCATAAAGCTTACTGGGCCTTAAAATGGACAAACTTTGATATCAAAACCGCAGGCGATCACAGGAAAATTCAGCTAAATGAATTAAATGAGCTCCGTGATCAAGCCTACGAGAATTCTTTGATCTACAAAGAGAGAACAAAGAAAATTCACGACTCGAAAATTAAAAATCTAGAATTTCACATCGGTGATCGTGTTCTTCTGTTCAACTCTCGATTAAAGATCTTCTCTGGCAAATTAAAGTCCTGCTGGTCTGGTTCGTTCACAATTGCTGAAGTCTTTCCATATGGTACCGTCGAGTTATCCCAACCCGACGGTCCTAACTTCAAAGTGAACGGACATAGAATCAAGTTGTACCATGGAGGGGACATTCCTCACTTGGATGTCCCAGATCTCCACACTTCCCCCATAAACACTTAAGTGTGGGGACGAGTCAAGCTAAAGACTCAAGCAAAAACAAGCGCTTCTCGGGAGGCAACCCGTGTTCTATCTTTTCTTTATTTCTAATAAATATGATGTGGTGTCGAATAGTGTGGGGGTTTTTGTTTCTTATATGTGTGCAGGAGCCCGTACGTTGCCAGGATTCCCGTTGATCATGAAGACCTCCTTGCTTGTTTTCAAACCTCCAAGCTCGGTCTTCATCTGCTTTTCATCAAGGGATATCCTTTGTCATAATCATATAAAGTGTACCATTTCACACTTGAACATTGAGGACACTGTTCAGTTTTAAGTATGGGGGGGATTTCTATCGAAATATGACTTAACCTGTATTGCCTGTGTCCCTCTAAAAACCCGTTTTGACTTAAAAAAATCTATCTTTGTAAATATATAGACCAATAGCCTAGAACAAAGGAGACCCTGACCTGATTGAGCATTGCGCTCTAGCTTTCCCCTTAGCTTTTAAAGACTAAGCGTTCGCTTAACTTAAAATTTTTGCGAAGAACGAAAAATGATAGAGTAGAATATAAGTTAGATGCTAAGCATGGAGTAGTTGGATCTCCTTAGAGCTCATTGAGGTTACCTGTGGCTTTTTGCTCCCAGCAGCTTGATAACACAAAAATACAAAAATATAATAATGTGTCTAATAATTAAAGGTTTTCGGTTTTTACAAGTGTTAGTTTTTACTCCTTTCCAAAAGAATTCCTGCTCATGAGAGTTGGGTACACATCTTGGAGCTGTCAGTGTTGTGGGGAAATAATACAACTGATTCCTGATAGTTAGCTGCTATTGTTTTGGATGTTGAAAGACCGCAGGACTTGGATTTGGCCAATAAAAATAAAAATATAATAAACCAAAGCCGAAATAAGACTACTGTTTACTGACGGTTCGCTCCCGTTGACATGGACTTCAAAAAGGCGGAGGAAAAATGCCCAAGGTCGAGATAAGACTCCCGATTCCTGACGGTTCGCTCCCGTTGTCTAGGTTGTTTAAAGGACCAAGGGTTAATACTTTATAAAAATAAAAATAAAAAGGCCGAAACTTTAATCTTATATATTTTTGTTTGGGTTATATAATATTTGACGCAAATTATATGATGAATTTATATTTTGAATCCATTTTCATTGATATAATTTTCATTACATATTATATAACACAAATAAAAAATTGATAAAAAAATTCAAAAGTCAAATGCGTATACTTATTTAATTTTGGAACGGAGGTAGTATAATATAACAAGATTTAGGTGTTGTTTGTTTTTTATGAGATTTTGAGTCTGAATCTGAACAACACATCTAAATATTAATAGTCGGTTAAAATATATGAATCTGAATCATATAATTTTTGTAAAAATATTGGAATACTTTAAACTATTATAATTTTAGTATTTTTGGATATAAAACCATGACACTAATTTATGCTTATTAAATTTAAAATTTTCAACTCTCATAAAATATGCATAGATATACACATGTATTGTGTGTGTACGTGAGGCGTGGACCACAACATGCCATTGAACTCAAGGATAAGTAGGCTAAAGAAATAAAGATAAGACTCAATTTCATGAACATATCTATCTTTCATTCAGTTTCAACCTCCATAATTTTCCTTTTCATTTAGCGGTTAGTAATTAGGACGTTAACTGTGGTAATGATATAAGGTAACAATGCCCCCTGGTAGGTAATTTTTCCACTTACCTATTTTCTCAAATATAGTGCGTTTGGTTACTTATCCGGCTAACACAAACGGGATTCGTCAATCCCAATAGGCCTATTCACAATATTCGCGCTTACCAACAACTAGGTAATTAATGGTTCATGATGTGAGGGATTTCTGGCAATAGAGGTACTTAAGCAATAATACAATCAGATAAGCATACAGTTTGAAAATACTTGTCCATAGTTAAAACGCAGCATGTATCTCCCCAAATGAGTTAGTAAACGATAAATGAGTGAAAAGTGGGGCTGTGAACTCACCTGGTTCAATTGGTATGATAACAATGTGGTGCACTAAAATGAGGCTCGGAAACTACCCGCAACCTAATATGAATGATATGATTTAGGTCATGAAATGATGTCGTGAATGCAATTTTGTGAAAGTTTATCGCCCGCACATATTTTGTAACACCCCCAAAATATCACAGCGGAACGATAGTGTCATTGGGGTGTCACTTCATAGCACAAAGTATAGTTACAGAAAACGACCTCTAAATGAGATGTTTTGAAAAGTTACCATTCGAATTATAAAGTCAGAGTTACAAAACAAGAGATCCCAAAGTATAATAATACATAAGCGTTTTTTAAAACGTATCGAATGGTAAAAGATAAAAGCATAAGTCTCCAAAACATGCCACATGACTCTAATGCTCCATGCACCCGCCATCGCCTTACTAACCTGAGATAAACATGCTAAAAAGTGTCAACACAAAGGTTGGTGAGTTCATAAGTTTGTTGTAAATAATTTGAAAAGAATTTATGTTTAATTACCATGACAAGTATATGTCAACCTAATCCTGTTACAAATCCCGCCCATACAAAACTTGTAACATCTTAGGTTCACATATAAATTCACATCCAATAAGCGTACTGTTGTAAACGTTGTGAGTAGGACATATGTGTATACGATATATACAAGCACTTAATGTAAAGAATCACAGCCAACTGAACCTCATGACAAGTCTACATAGGTTGATACGTTTCACAAGAATAACGGATTATATTCACCCAAGGTCAAGAATAAGGGACACAAGGGTGGGGGCGTCAACCCGATAGTACTATCAATACCTCTCCATCGGCTCCATCCAGGAGTTAAACAGTTGCTAAAGAATACATGTTAAAGTATACGAAAATAAGTTTACACATTAAGGCACATATCGTAGTAAAGCCACACATCATGTCCAAAAAGTATAGCGAAGCATAAAAGTATAAATGTTTTGAGTATTCGTAAAAGTAAAAGTAAGTAGTTAAGCATGCATCTCCCCCAAAGAGTTTATAAGTAATTAAAAGAATAAAAGTGGGGTATGAAACTCACCTGATACAATGATTATGATGATAATAGTGGATATACTGAAATGAGGCGCGATCTCTAACCACAACCTAATATGAATGATATGATCTAATGTAAGTCATGAAATGATGTCGTACATGCAATTTCATATGTTATCGATACCACTTGCGCATTTTTGAAATGATCTTTATTGTCGAAAAATATGTTTATGACATCTCGTCAATTTATAAAATACTTTACGCGTATATATGCTGTAACGACATCCCACGATAGTAGCACCCTATGACCCGAATGTTCCGCAAAACCAAATTTGGGGGTGTTACATTATGTCTCCCTCCGAGTTATGATAATCGTTTTTAAGATCAAAATAAAAATGATCATACTCCGATCAAAATAAAAATGATCATACTCTTCTCTTTGATAACAAATGATTTTTTTTCATAATCTGGTAAAGAATCATCTGAATGAGAAAGAAGGGTGTCATTTTTCTCCTCTGGATCAAAGTCGGTATCATCAATTTCCGGTGAAATTAGATCATTCTTAAGACAAGCCTCGATCTCTTCCAAATCGAAGTCACTTCCCTCAAACGGAGTGAGAGAAGGGGAAGAGTCGGAAATGATAGGTTCTGAAGACGGAGTGGGATTGCCACTCGGAGAATTATCCGAAAATTCAAGAACTTTTTGAGCATACTCCTCAATATCTATGACATCGATTCAGTTAACCAATACAAAATTGTAATTAGAGGAGTATCTCGAAGTTCGACCGAGATTAAAAGTTACGGCTTCATCATTAACACGAAGGGTCTTCACCATAAACATCAATTATAGCACGTCCCATCCTTAAGAATGATCTCCCGAGAATGAGAGGAACCCGAGGGTCAGCATCAAAATCAACGACTACAAAGTCGACCTGAAAAAACAAACACAACCTAAAGTCAACTTGGTCAACCTCTCAATTCATACCCATGAATGCATTATATATAGTATACATATAGATTAAAAAAAAAAAAAAAAAAAACCTTTTATTTTTAGATATAAATATAAATATAAAAAAACTTTTTATTTTTTAATTATAAAAAAAAAACATTTATGATAACATTTAAAATCTATCAAATCAAATCTTTTGCAAAATCTATTCCACTATACTACCTCTTAGGCTCCTTACTATTCCATGCTGCGATTTCCCAATGCAAAGCCAGCTTTACATCTTTCTTTCATTTATATCTTTCAACTACACAAATCTTATCTTAAACAAAAATAAAATAAACTGATCATATCTTACCGCAGCAGGAAGAAGAGGTACTTGGACCTTACACTCGATCTTACCGAAGCCGCAGCAGGAAGAAGAGGTACTTGGTTTTTATGTGTTTGATCCGTTAAACTTCAATGATTTTTTTTGCTTTATATATAGATATATGTATGTATGTATATGCTGGTGAAGAAGAAGAAGTTGGATGGATGGATGGATCTCTTTTACATTAACTTTTTTTTATTATTAAATCTTAGTCCTAAATATGACCTTCACCCTAAACTATATATTTTCACATATTTCCGGTGGCGGATCTAGAAATGTAAGATTGGGTATGCATTCAAATAAAGATGAGGTTTAAATAATGATTAAATATATACGGAGCAGTATCTCGTTTTTTTTTTTTTTTTTTTTTTTTAATTGGGAGGGGGGGTGGTTTGATTTTCAAACGGGTTAAGTTATACAAGTTTAGGTTTGAATAAACTAAATTTTTATAAATACAGTATGTGTATTGGTTATGAGAGGTATCAAAACTAAATTTTTATGGTTCTAATGTTTCATTGTCGTTTACATTGATTTTGTAGGTTTTTATCCTCACAATGAGCTCTGTTAAAACTTGATGATGATATTCACACGTTTGGTTTTCTCATCCGAAGCATCATATCAGCCAAGTTCTAGAGTGAACACTCAAGGTGCGGGCCTCTGATACCAAAATTAAATAGAATAAACTTGTTTAAAAAATACTATTATTTAACAAAAACACCCAAATGGTAAATATTTTTGAAAACACACTATTCTGGTCAAAAACTCCATTGGATTTTATTTGTTAAATAATAATGTGAATTAAATGTGCTCTAATGATCAACTTGTATACTCCTATGTATTTAACAAACATTTGATGCTAGGGATTAATTTAAGAAGGTGTATGGTAGGTTTAGAATAGATTTGAAGTGATTGAAACAAGTATTAGGTTAGAAAAATCATTTTCGACAACCTAGAATTGAGGTCTGATCGTTTCTACAAAATCTAGAAATTTCGACAGGTCATGGAATATTTTGGTTTATATTTTCAAAAAATAGACTTTAAAACGAAACCGTGGTCGCTTGAACGGGTTTAAACGGATTTATAACGAAGAAGTTACGCTATTTTCAAGCTTAACGACGAAAACTAATTTTCTGAAAAAGGGTAAGCTGTTAAGGGTTATTTTAAGGGAAAAAAATGAGTTTTAAACATTTTCTAAATGAGTCGATTTATCAAAAATATATTAGTATACATTAACACGAAACCAAGGATATATAAAACGTAGAAAACGGACTTATAACGACTAAGTTATACGCATTTTAAACATGGCTATCGTAACTATTTTTCACAAGTAATAACACTTACATATTTTTACTAGACCAAAATGGTTATCGCAAGTGACCATGTTTGGAGCCATTTTTCATATCGATAGAATATTTTTGGAAAAATGATGTATTCAAGTAAAAGTGAGTTCGCCTATTCTATTTTCCAAAATAATCAACCATTCGTCAAACGGAGTTGTAACGAATAATATACGGTCACTCAAACTTTGCCGAAAAACTAACCTTAAACAATATTTTTAGCCCGAATACCCTACTTCATCTATATTTTTCTCCATGATCGAGACCTCTATGATCAAAAGTTAAACGCTAAGACTTTTAGATAATGTTACAAGCTTTCTAAAACTATTGAGTTTGTTTCCAAACACTCGATATTCACTATTTTGCGACTAGCTTTTCGAGGCCATTTAGCCATTTTCACGAATTATCAAAGTACATTATTTTGCGACGAAAAACTACATTTTCTTGATTTATCACTTAACGACTATCATAGAATGTTGTTTCAACGTAAATACTTGTATAATAATTTATAAATTGTCAAGACGTTATAAGATTATTTGTCAACGATAAAATTTATTTTCAAAAATGCACAAGTGGTATGAATATCATATGAGTTTGCATGCATAACATTATTTCATGACTTATATTAGATCATATCATTCATAATAGGTTGCAGTTAGAGATTGCACCTCATTTCAGTGTATCCACTTTTGTCATCATAATCATTGCATCAGGTGAGTTCATAGCCCCACTTTCTATTACTTAATTGTTTTACAAACTCTTGGGGGAGATACATGCTATATTTTTAATCGAACACAAATGCTTTGAACTGTACGTTATATCCAAATGCTTTATTGTCACTAAGTATTACATTGCCATGTTTGAAGTCCCTACATCATGCACCATTAGTCACTTGCGAGTGAGCTCGAATATTGTGAATAGGCCTATTGGAATTAACACTCCCGTTCTTATTGACCCAGTTAGGGGAAATCGAACGCACTATATTTGAATCAATAAGGTAAATTGGAAAGTTTACCTACTAGGGCTGCGATGAAACGATTTTACCAATTTCTATTGGTACGAGGTTTACGCTTTGGTTGTCATGAACTTAGTGAAATAAATGATGTTTTGTTTTCAACGATGAGTGTGAATCAATGTAACTCACACTACGAATATTGTGTTCAAACGATTTAATTAAACCTATGGATTTCACTCAACCTTTGTGTTGACTGTTTTAAGCATGTTTTATCTCAGGTATTAGCATATCATCATGGCTTGCATGGAGTCGCTGAGTTGATGCGTCTCACATATAGTTTATGCACTTAACTATCGTTTGATTGTAACAAATTCATTTTGGTACTTTGGAAATCTTTTGGGACCTATACTTTGTAAACTCTAATTATTTTACTCAATCAAACAATATATTTTCCAAACGACACTTTAGGTCGTTCAATATAACTGTAACTGTGATGCTATGGCAGTCATCCCCCAGGAATTTCATTCCGCTGCAAAACAGGTATTTTGGGGGTGTGACATCTGTCGTCCGATGTTATATCAGTCAGTTATTGTGTTTTTTAACGATATCCTGATTTATTCCAAGGGTTTTATAGCAGACAGGTTACCCAACTTTCCCATTTTGTTCGCCTAAGTTACCAAACTTTCATTTTGTTCACTTAGGTTACTGAACTTTAGTTGAGCATTCAACCTTCATTTTTCAGTGTAATCAAAGTAACCCAAATGCATTTTTTTTAGGTAAGTTAAGTAACCCAAATGCATTTTTTTAGGTAAGTTAAGCAACCTAAATGTCTCATTGTACAAATTCAGTAACCTGAATGTCAACTCCGTGTAGTCCAATACCCTGTTTGCACAAAAAAAAAGTTTGGTAACTTAGGCGAATAAAGTTGGAAAGTTGGGTAACCTATCTGTCTATAAACCTTTTATTCCAAATCAGGTAGTGATCATGAAACCCACTTGCGCCAAGTCCTCAGTATGTTAAGACGAGTAAAGCTTTATGCTAAGTTCTCGAAGTGTGAGTTCTGGCTCTGAGAAGTTCAATTTCTCGGGCATGTCAATAACAGTGAAGGCATTAAAGTAGATCCAGCTAAAATCAGTGCCATCATGAGTTGGGAGCAACCCAAAAATCCCACAAAAACTAGATCTTTCCGTGGACTTGCTGGTTATTACCGTCGTTTTATCTAAGATTTTGCAAATAGTGCTTCTTCGCTTACTAAGCTCACCCGCAAGAATGCAAAATTCGAGTGGGATGAGGATCGGGAAGTCACCTTCCAGACTGTTAAACAGAAGTTAAGTCAGGATCCAGTCTTATTATTGCAAGAAGGCAATGATGACCTGGAAGTTTATTGTGATGCATCGTCTAATGGCCTCGGCTTTGTTCTCATGCAAAGAGGTCGAGTCATAGCTTGTGCTTCCAGGCAGCTCAAGAAACATGAGGAAGAGTACCCTACTCATGATTTAGAGCAAGAAGCAGTAGTTTTTGCCTTAAAACTGTGGAGGCATTATCTTTATGGAGTAAAGATCAAGATCTTTACTGACTATAAGAGTCTCAAGTATTTCTTCGATCAGCGTGACCTCAATATGTGACAACGACGTTGGCTAGATTTAGTCAAGGACTATGATTGTGAAATTATTTACCACCCGTGTAAGACCAACGTTGTGGCAGATGCCTTAAGTCGAAAGACAAGGCATTATTTTCTATTAGTAAAATCACTTCAGATGGTGATTACTCCAGAATTTTATGAGCACAGCAAAGCAGTTCAGTCAGAAGCATGGGAGAATGGTGATGTAAACTCAAAACGACTTGTAGGTCAGGTGCACAACTTAGTTGTGGACTCACGAGGACTCAGAATACGATTCGGTCAAATTTGGATACCCAATAACAGAGAGCTAAAAAAGTTGTTACTTGATGAAGCTCATAAGTCAAAATATTTCATTCACCCTGGTGCCACCAAGATGTATTATAATCTTAAACTAGAATACTGGTGGCCAGGCATGAAAAGAGACATCGTGAAATATGTCGAGCAATGTCTTACCTGTCTTCAAGTTAAGACAGAACATCAGCAGCCTTCTAGGAAATTACAACCACTTGAGATTCTTGTGTGGACATGGGCAAAGATCATTATGGATTTTATTACCAAATTTCCCAGACATCGCGTCATCATGATGCAGTATGAGTAATAGTTGATCACTTGAATAAAAGTGCAATATTTTTTCCTATTAAGGAATCCATGTCCCTAGAAGCTCTCGCAGAGTTATATATTCGCAAAGTGGTAACAAGACATGGAGTACCAGTCTCTATAATATCCGACAGGGATACCAGATTTACTTCTAGATTCTAACAAATTTCAAGATGACGTGGGTACTCATGTTCATTTTAGCACAGCTTATCATCCACAGACAGATGGTCAGAGTGAAAGGACCATTCAAACATTGGAAGATATGCTTCGAACTTATGCTATTGACTTTGGCGGCAATTGGGACAAGTACTTACAGCTACCGAATTCTCTTATAATAACAGTTATCATTCCAACATTAAGATGCCTCCACACGAGATGCTGTATGGTAGGAAATGCCAAACTCCGATATGATGGGGTGAGATTGGGCAGAGAAAATTAGCTAGTTTTGATATTCTTCAGCAGACGAATGACATGATAGATTAAATTAAAGAAAGGCTTACGACAGACCAGGATCGACAAAAATCCTATGCAGACAATAGGATACGACCTTTAGAATTCCAGGTTGCTGATCGTGTCATGCTAAAAGTTTCCCCTTGGAAGGGAGTTATCCGTTTCAGAAAGCGTGGAAAGTTATTGGTCCATTTAGGATCACTAACAGAGTCGGAAAAGTAGTATACAAACTTGAGCTACCAGAATAGCTGAACAATATTCATAATACTTTCCACGTGTCTCAGCTACGAAAATGTCTGGCATATGAGGCAGAGTATGTCCCTTTATCAGATATAGTAGTTGATGAGAAACTTGGCTACGTCGAAGAGCCAGTAGAGATTCTTGACACCATGGTCAAGAAACTCATAAAAAGAGAAGTCCTTCTTTTTAAGGTCAGACGGAAGCACATAAAGGGGTTGGACTATACATGGGAGCCCGAAGAGGAGCTCATTAAATACTACCCTGCTTTTTATCAGGAATGGTTTGTGAGGAAACAAACCGAATAAGTGGGGGAGAGTTGTGACACCCCAATTTCCACAGTAATGATTTATTACTATTTTATACGCTTCCTAGTTGATTTCTGTCACTTTTTATACACTTTGGTTAGTCAAAGTACCTCACATGAATTAAGTCATAGCAAAAAGGACTAACTTTGAATTGGTCCTACTACCAGGGTCTAAAGTTGCCTAAGTGTGAATCTTAAAATTATAACAACCAAATTACTTCATTCCTAGGTAACAAAAATTTCCAAAAGTCTCTCTCTTTCTCCCCATATATCACGATACAATTATACATGACATTAAGAAGTTAGGGTTTTGATCTTAATTCGAATTTAAGCAAGATTGAAGTAAGTATCATCTTATCCAAGCTCAAATACCAATAAACTAGGATTTTTCTCATCTTATTCAAGGTATATATCACAACTTGTTTTCAAATTCGTGTGTTTTGGCTTACTAATTATTGGTACAGCCTAAAAATTAGGCCTTTATGCCAATTATAGGGTTATTGTGAAATTTTACATGATTATGTAAAAATATGATTTTGAGAAATCATCAAGAATCCTAGTAATCGCGTATAAATGATTAGCCAGGTGATGGGTAGCCTATTTAGATGTTATAACACCATTTTAAGGTGTTAATTTTCAGAAATCATGTTGGTATGGTTACATAAGCCACGAACCAAACACCCCCTTATGGCTGATTTATTCTTTTAGTGCTTATTATAATAAGCCTAGTCATGTTCTTAATAAGCTCCATGTAATTTATATGTTCCTAGGTTAACTGGGTTAGTCAAGGACATCTGATAAGGAAATCGTGATTCTACTCAAGCGACTTTGAGGTGAGTAACATATTTAAGTATAGAAACGGGTCATTGGTAACCCGTTAGTGCGCCATTCTAATTGTGGTATTCACGTTCATGTTCATGTAGTATATTCGAGTTACGAGTTCATGGTGTTATAATTATACGTTATGTGCCTAAATGAGTTACTCATAGTATGTTTATATGTGAATTATGTTAGACGGGTCGAAAAAGCCCCAAATGACCCGTTTGGGTTTAGTTATGTGATTTTAACTCTAATTCCACGATATTACTAGCATAGCGTCCTAAGTGGGCGATATAGCTGAATTAGCCGTACTAAGTGGACGATTTGCATAAGCATAGGCGTTATTACCAAAAAGATGGTATAAACGTCCTAATTGGACGACATGTGTTATTATGTCATGACATGCTCTAAAAGGGAGCCTAGACTTCCTAAGTGGACGACCGAGCCTTTATTAGCATCTCATCTTGTAAAATGGGACTTAGACTTCCTAAGTAGATGACTAGTGTGTATAGCGGCTCAAAGCCATGAAATATATGACTTAGACGTCCTAAGTGGACGACAAGAACATTTTCAGTTATACTGAACCAATATGGGTTCACAACGTTCTTAGTGGGCGACTTGTATATAATAACAAACAAGTACTCATTGTCTACGAAGCAACCAGTATTATGCCATGTTATGATTAGTATCTCTTATATGTTATCTCATTAAGCGTTGTGCTTACGTTGCTTTGTTGTACTTGTTATAGGTGAAGCTAGTGGTAGTGCTACGAAGGGTACGAAGACCGAGAACTAGACCTCGGTGGGATACTTAGGTAACGAGCCTTTTTCCCTACACGCTCTCTTACCAAGAAACGCCCTAGGTTGTATGCTTTTATGTATGAACATATAAACTCATAGTTATGTGATGATCAAGTAGGTAAAGAGTTTCTTTTATAGTTTAAAGGGTGTTTGGCATAGTGTCATTCTTGCTCATATTGACCCATTTTGATCATGTACGGGTGAAGGCGGATGATATATGTTATGTACAGTTTTATATGTTAATATAAGTGTTGGTGTTATATTAAATCAGTCAATGTAAAAATATAAAGTAGTAGTGAAATTGTAGTGAAAATATAAGTGTTAGCGTTTCACTATAAAGGCAATAGTAAAGTAGTAGTGAAGTTGTACCAGGCTCCACAAAAGTTTTTAAAGAAAGAATATTTCAAGTTTCATGTTTTGGAGTGTTAATCTTAATACTACAATTTTGTCTCTTAAATAACGTGTAATATTTTTGTGAACAATTTTAGTGAGAGTAACATA
Organism: Chrysanthemum makinoi; assembly: GCA_910596185.1. NCBI lineage: Eukaryota > Viridiplantae > Streptophyta > Magnoliopsida > Asterales > Asteraceae > Chrysanthemum > Chrysanthemum makinoi. The sequence goes on from OU343218.1 coordinate 259,236,621, forward strand.
TCATATATCCAACATATTGCCACAAAATGTTTTATAATGGCTATATTATAAGTAGGTGTTGTATTTGTATATGTGACATTCCATCTAATGGTATATAGGAAGTTCGATGAGCATACTTGGTGGATACAAATGTTTTGAATGTGAAATATTCACTTAGAATGCCACACGGTTTTAAATGGCTATAGGTTTTGTTTCAATTGTGAATACTTTTGTTTTGAAGGCGTGAATGAAGAGAACACTTGTTGGGATATTGTAGTTTTTTTTACCATTTGCGCCTTACAAGATTGCACCAACCAAAACATAAATCATAATTTTCTTAGATGAATATGGTCCAAAGTAGATATAGATGAATCATGAAACAAACACTTTTAGAAACTGTGATTATAAAAGTGATTTCCACAGTTTGATACATTGAGCAAAAGTATTCAATCCAAGGTTTTACTCACGTATGCTAAGTGTTTGATTGTGTAATTACTAGTTTTTTGTTAAAACGTGTCGTTGAGTATTTTACCAAATCAATAGAGCTATTCTTTTAGCTAGGTTACATAGTAAAATGGGTTAACATCTTATATAGACAGATACACAAAGGCAAAACAGAAAAAAACTTACTTTGTTTAATTATATAAACATCAAATAATACGAGTATTCACAAGAAAAATGAATGTCTAGCCTATGTTAATTATTATAAAGGGAGTCTAGCCCACCTGACAGAAAGAGGCACATTTAAAACCTAGATCATGTGCGGATGTGGATTCTCATTTTTAAAAAACCGCAATTGCGGATGCGGGTTGGTTTTTACAAAAAACCGCACCAACCCGCACCATGCTCACCCTGGTTTTAAGTGTTTGGGTTAACCGAGTGTGGTTCTTAAGTATTGATATATTTTTTTTAATTGCATTAGTAGATTTGGATAACAGATAAAACCATTGTTAACATGATTATGATTTGAACATCAATCACTTTAAAAACGCGCATTGAAACAGCCGTAAATGATAATTTTATCGTAAACTTGTGGATATTGCGTCATGTAAATAAGGTAAGACTTTTTTGGAACTAAATAATTTCTCAAAGGTGAAACTCAAAGTAAATCCTTTAGTAGCAAATGTTAAAGTGGAATTGAAAGTCTGACCTTGTTATTAAGATTGACTTGATTTCTTTGTTGATCTATATATTGTTTTTGGTTTAAAATTATGACAGGGATCATGCTGGTGGGAATGAGAAGATAAAAGAGTTGGTGCCGGGATTAAAGTTTACGGAGGTTCTATTGATAATGTAAAGGGGTGTACTAATAAGGTGGAAAATGGTGATAAGCTGTCGCTTGGGGATGGTATTAGTATACTCTCTCTCCACACACCATGGTATGTTTAGTTGTTTCCGGTAAATGTCATGTGACAGTGTCCTACTTGCAACGTTTGACGTGCACATAGTTTATTGAAAGTTTATGACAGTCTGTTGGATGACGTTCTTAATTATTGACAAAACAGTTCAACCGTGTTAATCAAAAGTATTAGCAAAAGTAATTTGGTTGTATGACAAAAAGCAACTAATTTTTTAGCTTGCTATTGCTCCCATAAAGTATAGATTGTGTCTAAGCATGGGAATTCATGTGTGTTATATATTTCACAGTGTGGTATTATGATTTAATGTGGCATACTTCTTTATCAGCCATACGAAAGGACACATAAGTTACTAAGTGTGAATCTTAAAATTATAACAACCAAATTACTTCATTCCTAGGTAACAAAAATTTCCAAAAGTCTCTCTCTTTCTCTCCATATATCACGATACAATTATACATGACATCAAGAAGTTAGGGTTTTGATCTTAATTCGAATTTAAGCAAGATTGAAGTAAGTATCATCTTATCCAAGCTCAAATACCAATAAACTAGGATTTTTCTCATCTTATTCTAGGTATATATCACAACTTGTTTTCAAATTCGTGTGTTTTAGCTTACTAATTATGGGTACAGCCTAAAAATTAGGCCTTTATGCCAATTATAGGGTTATTGTGAAATTTTACATGATTATGTAAAAATATGATTTTTAGAAATCATCAAGAATCCTGGTAATCGCGTATAAATGATTAGCCAAGTGATGGGTAGCCTATTTAGATGTTATAACACCATTTTATGGCGTTAATTTTCAGAAATCATGTTGGTATGGTTACATTTATGGCTAATTTATTCTTTTAGTGCTTATTTTAATAAGCCTAGTCATGTTCTTAATAAGCTCCATGTAATTTATAAGGGTTCATCTTATAAGATTCTACTCAGCGACTTTGAGGTGAGTAACATATTTAATATAGAAACGGGTCCTTGGTAACCCCCATTCTATGGTATTCACGTTCATGTTCATGTAGTATATTCGAGTTACGAGTTCATGGTGTTATAATTATACGTTATGTGCCTAAATGAGCATAGTATGTTTATATGTGAATTATTTATTGATTTTAGTTATGCGATATTACTAGCATAGTGTCTAAGTGGGCAATAATGAAAGCCGTCTAAGTGGACGATTTGCATAAGTATATGCGTTATGACCAAAAGATGGTATAACGCTAAGTCGACATGTGTTATTATGTCATGACATTAGACGTCCTAAGTGCCTTTATCATCTCATCTTGTAAAATGGGACTTAGACTTCCTAAGTGGATGACTAGTGTGTATAGCGGCTCAAAGCCATGGAATATATGACTTAGACGTCCTAAGTGGACGACAAGAACATTTTCAGTTATACTGAACCAATATGGGTTCACAACGTCCTTAGTGGGCGACTAGTATATAATAACAAACAAGTACTCATTGTCTACGAAGCAACCACGGTATTATGCCATGTTATGATTAGTATCTCTTATATGTTATCTCATTAAGCATTGTGCTTAAGTTGCTTTGTTGTACTTGTTATAGGTGAAGCTAGTGGTAGTGCTACGAAGGGTACGAAGACCGAGAACTAGACCTCGGTGGGATACTTAGGTAATGAGCCTTTTTCCCTACACGCTCTCTTACCAAGAAACGCCCTAGGTTGTATGCTTTTGTGTATGAACATATAAACTCATAGTTATGTGATGATCAAGTAGGTAAAGAGTTTCTTTTATAGTTTAAAGGGTGTTTGGCATAGTGTCATTCTTGCCTATATTGACCCATTTTGATCATGTACGGGTGAAGGCGGATGATATATGTTATGTACAGTTTTATGTGTTAATATAAGTGTTGGTGTTATATTAAATCAGTCAATGTAAAAATATAAAGTAGTAGTGAAATTGTAGTGAAAATATAAGTGTTAGCGTTTCACTATAAAGGCAATAGTAAAGTAGTAGTGAAATTGTACTAGGCTCCACAAAAGTTTTTAAAGAAAGAATATTTCAAGTTTCATGTTTTGGAGTATTAATCTTAATACTACCATTTTGTCTTTTAAATAACGTGTAATATTTTGTGAACAATTTTAGTGAGAGTAACATATCATATATCCAACAGATTGCCACAAAAAGTTTTATAATGGCTATATTATAAGTAGGTGTTGTATTTGTATATGTGACATTCCATCTGATGGTATATAGGAAGTTCGATGAGCATACTTGGTGGATACAAATGTTTTGAATGTGAAATATTCACTTAGAATGCCACACGGTTTTAAATGGCTATAGGTTTTGTTTCAATTGTGAATACTTTTGTTTTGAAGGCGTGAATGAAGAGAACACTTGTTGGGATATTGTAGTTTTTTTTACCATTTGCGCGTTACAAGATTGCACCAACCGAAACATAAATCATAATTTTCATAGATGAATGTGGTCCAAAGTACATATAGATGAATCATGAAACAAACACTTTTAGAAACTTTGATTATAAAAGTAATTTCCACAGTTTGATACATTGAGCCAAAGTATTCAATCCAAGGTTTTACTCATGTATGCTAAGTGTTTGATTGTGTAATTACTAGTTTTTTTGTTAAAACGTGTAGTTGAGTATTTTACCAAATCAATAGAGCTATTCTTTAAGCTAGGTTACATAGTAAAATGGGTTAACATCTTATATAGACAGATACATAAAGGCAAAATAGAAAAAAACTTACTTTGTTTAATTATATAAACATCAAATAATACGAGTATTCACAAGAAAAATGAATGTCTAGCCTATGTTAATTATTATAAAGGGAGTCTAGCCCACCTGACAGAAAGAGGCTCGATCGCATTAAAGAAATCAATAGCCATGAGCTCGAAACAAGTGAGTGTGTTTACTGGAGGAATAGAGCTAGTGTGGTACTCCTTCCGTCCCAAAATTATAGTCATCTATTGACTTTTTCGGTCTTTCTTCTACAACTTTGACCTTAAATATTTTTGTTTGTGTTATACAATACTTGATGAAAAATATATGAATGGATTGAGTTTTAAATGTATTCTCCTTGGTATATCTTTCATCAATTATTGTATAACACAAATAAAAATATTTAAGGTCGAAGTTGAAAAGGAAAGACCGAAAAAATCAATTGAGGACTATAATTTTGGGACGGATGTAGTATATATGAGTGAAACTTGAATGAGATGAAGTCTTTTACACAATGGATACTTGTGCTTGTTTGAGGTTTTTTTGTGTTTGTTTGAAGAGGCGATCTTGGCCATCCATTGATGATGGATTCGTGTGAAGTAATGATCAAGGGTCAAGATTTCATATTCATATGTTGGGTCAAATCTTCATTGAATGATCTGGACAACCACCTTTTTAATTTTGAAGTATGTTTTAGGGTTTTTAGGTTTGAAATTAAATAGGGTTGTTGGAAAAGCAGATGGAAGAATTTATGATGTGTGAGAAGTATTAGGTAATCACATGCATACAACCAAAACGCGATCGAGCCTCTTTCTATCTTGTGGGCTAGACTCCCTTCATAATAATTAACACAGGTTAGACATTCTTTTTGCTTGTTTTATACTTGTATTATTTGATGTTTATATGATTAAACAAAGTAAGTTATTTTTTTTAAATTTTTTTTTTTCACTTTTGTGTATCTGTCTATATAAGATGTTAACCCATTTTACTGTGTAACCTAGCTAAAAGAATAGCTATATTTGATTTGGTAAAATACTCAACTACACATTTTACCGGAAAACTAGTGCGTATTTGGTAAAATTCTTCCGCCGTTTGAAAATGTGAATTTATTAGTCAAAAGTGTTCTTAAACTATATGGTAATATCCATCGAAACCGAAAACCGAATAAAACCAAAATGAATTTGTTAAAACCAAACCGATCCGAATTAAATATTTGGGTGATGATGTTACTATATTTAGGCCCTGTTTGGCTAAGCTTATTTATCATAAGCCGACTTGGGCTTATTTTTTATAAGCTTCAATTTTGTGGCTTATTTTGAGAAATATTTGACACTATGTTTCATTTATGTTATTTTTTTTTTATCATTGTAACACAACCTCAGTTAGGTGAATTTGTGTTATTGTATGCCAGGCCTTAGCGTTACATCGTTAGTCCTTTTATATTAATAGTAAATAACTTAAAATACGTTTTTAGTTTTCATCCGTTATTATACGTTTGTCCGTTTTATACTTTTTCGTCGTTCCGTTTTTTACGTTTTATCGTTTTTCTTACATTCTCGTCCGTTTTCTTACGTGGCCCGCTTTTATCGTTTTCATTCGCTTTTATCGCTTAGTCCGTTTTTATAAGTTTTCATCCGTTTTATATGTTTTCGTCCGTTTTCATATACGTTTTTATCTTATTTAAATGTCTTCGATTTTCTAACGTTTTCTGTTTTTATAACTTGTTTTAAAAGTAAGAAAACCAACGAAAGCGCATAAAAAAGATGATGTTTAAAACAGGTATACATAAGAAAACGGATTTTTTTACGGTAAAAACATAAAACTAAAACAACGTAAGTAAACAAACGAAAATGTAAAACGGATGAAAGCATTGGACCAAATGTTAAAACGGACGGAAAAAGTATAAAAATAATAACGGACTAAAACGTTAGGAAAACGAGACGAAAATGTGATGAAAGCATTGGACATAAAACGGACGAAAAAGTATAAAAATGGATGAAAACGTATAATAACGGATGAAAACGAATAAAAACATGAGAACAGTTATTTACTAAAACGTTAATATAAAAGGACTAACGATGTAATAAAGGTCTACATACAATGACAAAAATTAGGTTTGTGTTACGTCTATCATTTTCCTATATAAGCCCCAATTTTACGGCTTATTTTGAGACTTGTCGGCTTTTATAAGTTAATCATATCATAAGAAACTTAAATAAGCCGACAAGTCTCAAAATAAGCCACAAAATCAGAGCTTATTAAAAATAAGCCCAAATCGGCCTATGATAAATAAGCCTAGCCCAAACACCCCCTTACCACACAAACGGGCTAAAGTTTTAAGAGCCCAAATAAACCCAATTGAGTTAATCATTTCCAATATATAATTAGAACCTTCCACATCATTCACAAGAAAGAATCAGTGAAGATGAAGGTGATTCACATACCTTGTTTGGAAGACAACTACGCTTACCTGTATGTATAATTCAATTCTAATCTCAATTACTAGTTTTGATTTATGTAGTTAATACAATAATTAATTAATTAATATTTACTTGTAGAGTGATTGATGAGAAAACGAAACAAGGATTAGTAGTTGACCCTGTTGAGCCTGAGAAGGTCATTTCCGTAGCGAAACAACACGGCGTTGACCTTAAGCTTGTTCTCACCACTCATCACCACTGGTTAGTTCCTTCACTTTACATCGATAATTTTTTAATTTGAATTTATGTCATTTATTGGCCTCATTTAGTTGATTATCGGCGTTACGCGTGTTAAAGTGAAAGCAAGTAACAATTCACTTTGGTGGTCAAATTTACTAAGCAGTAGTTTGTTTTCATATAAACCGTTTGGTAACATATAGGGCGTTTGGATCAGCTTATTTAGCCGGCTTATGGGCTTATTTGACTTTGGAAAAGCCGATAAGCTCACTTTTTGAAGCTTATGACCTTATCAACTTCACCTTATTGGCTTAAGCCAATAAGCTAAAGTTAATAAGCTCTAAAAAGTGAGCTTATGGGCTTTTCCAAAATCAAATAAGCCCATAAGCCAGGCCAAATATCAATAAGATGAAGTTGATAAGGTCATAAGCTTCAGAAAGTGAGCTTATGGGCTTTTCCAAAATCAAATAAGCCCATAAAGCCGGCTAAATAAGCTAATCCAAACTCCCTAATAGTTGTATGTCTATGATTACTTAGTGTAAACGCTAGTTCCTAGTAAGTGCTACTAGGGGTATGTTAATAAGAGGAGTAATTGCAAGCCGTAGCAGTTAGTTAGTAGTGGCTGTTGTGTTTTATAACAGTGTTTGGTAAGGTAGCTGTAAAGTGAAATTTGGCGTTAGAATTTTATTGCTTGTATTAAGCTGCCTTTTTGCCAAACAAGCTTTTTGTCAAAAACGATAAATGCTAAACGCTGACACCTTCTAAATGCTCAAAATTGCTCCTCGCCAAACATACTCTAGAATTAGCGTTTGACACCTTCTATTTGGCTAAACTTGGCTTGCTTACGCGAGCTTTTTGGTCAGCTGTTAACTATATGGCTATGTTTGGCGTCGAGCAAATTTGTTTAAACAATCCTATTTGAAACGCAAATAAACGAGGCGTTTAGCTTTTACATCATATTATTCTTTATAATAACATATACAACTATGTTACTAAACGCTTTTACAAAACAAACAGCCACTGCCAAACTAAGGCTGATTATTCTCCATGTGGTACTGGTATATAATTATTATAACTTTGATTTAAGTAGTGTAACAGCTAGTTGTGTTGGTAAGTAGAGTTGTTATGAAATGTGTAAAAGCCATAAATGTGATTATATAGACGTACTATGTGTGTTTTACGCTGTATAGTCAAGATAAGTAGTGTTTCGTAATTTGTTTCAGTCGATTGTTGCAATTTGAAGTCATAGTTATCAGTTTTGAGTGTTTGGGTTAACTGAGTGTGGTTTCTAAGTATTGATTTTTTTTAAGATTGCCTTACTAGATTTGGATAACAGATAAAACTATTGTTGACATGATTATGATTTTCGGATCAATCACTTTAAAAACACGCATTGAAACAGCGGTAAATGATAATATTATCGTAAACTTGTGGATATTGCGTCATGTAAATAAGGTCAAATTTTCTTTGGAACTAAATAATTTCTCAAAGGTGACACTCGAATTAAATCCTTTAGTGGCAAATACTAAAGTGGAACTGAAAGTCTGCCTTAGGTTGACTTGATTTTTTTGTTGATCTATAAATTGTTTTTTGATTTAAAATTATGACAGGGATCATGCTGGTGGGAATGAGAAGATAAAAGAGTTGGTGCCAGGGATTAAAGTTTACGGAGGTTCTATTGATAATGTAAAAGGGTGTACTAATAAGGTGGAAAATGGTGATAAGCTGTCGCTTGGGGATGGTATTAGTATACTCTCTCTCCACACACCATGGTATGTTTAGTTGTTTCCGGTAAATGTCATGTGACAGTGTCCTACATTGCAACGTTTGACATGCACATGGTTTAATGTAAGTTTATGACTGTCTGTTGGATGACGTTCTTAATTATTGACAAAACAGTTCAACCATGTTAATCAAAAGTATTAGCAAAAGTAATTTGGTTGTATGGCAAAAAGCAACTAATTTTTTAGCTTGCTATTGTTCCCATAAAGTATAGATTGTGTCTAAGCATGGGAATTCATGTGTGTTATATATTTCACAGTTTGGTATTATGATTTAATGTGGCATACTTCTTTTTCAGCCATACGAAAGGATACATAAGTTACTATTTGACTGGGGAAGAAGGAGAGTACCCTGTCGTGTTCACGGGTGATACACTGGTGAGTGTGTATCTTTATCAAATTCTGTACAAACCCAATTTATATGTGCATGCCAATCTTATTTGTGTTCAAACGCCTTCTCATAATTGCATATCCTTGAAGTAACTGTTTTAGACACCATAATAGTCAGAGCGACTGAGACAGTGACAATTTCAGTATAATAAATTGTTAATGCATCCCAATTTATATGCTACATCTTTCATTCTGATAACCCTTGCTGTCTTTTGTAGTTTGTTGCAGGTTGTGGCAAGTTTTTCGAGGGCACAACAGAGCAGATGTACGAGTCTTTGTGTGTGACTTTGGCTTCTTTGCCAAAACCAACTCAAGTTTACTGTGGCCATGAGGTAAATTTATTATAATATAATATAAAGATGGAATTTGCCTCTACAATAAGTAAATCCTTAAACCTCCCATTTTTTTTGTAATAAGCCATTTGATTGGTCCATGGTGGGTTATTAAGGATTTTAACAAGCCCATTAGTTGATAGCAGATGTTGGCAAACTACCATTGGCCAAAAGGACCAGTTCACCTTAATCTTCCTCTAATGACCATGTAGTACACTTTCAAACTTAAATAGTGGCTCATTCAACACCTAATGGGTGTACTATGTAACTACAACCATACATGTGTGCACCAAACTTCTGAAATTAAGCCGGTTTGTATATTAAGAAGCTTCTTGAAACCAACTTTTTTAACTAAAAATAGTTTACTGTGGAAACAAATACTCAAACAATTACAAATAAACACCAAAAATTACACTTTTACATAAGCATACACCGAAAACGCCACTTTAACAAAGAATAAATAGAACGTATAATACATAAGGCGATTTAACAAAAAAAAAAAAAAAGTTGCACCGCAGCAAAGCGCGGGCAACTTTGCTTGTTATGGTATATCAATTGGAATCTGCTTATAAGATATATCCTTTTCGTGGTTGTTAGCAGTAGGCCATAGGCATTTAATAAGACGTCAAATATTCTCCTGTTTCTTCCTTGAGCCTTTACTTGATAATGTTAACAATTATCTAATCTTAATGAACCATTATGTTTCATTAATTCCCTGGTGGTTTTTCTTTCATGTAATTTTGTGTACACATCGAATTTTACAATCTGGCTGTCTTCTAGGTGGTTTTAGTATGCTGAAATAATATCCATTTTCTGTTCATTCTTTTACTTCCAATCTCGTGACTGTATGAATTTTTTTTTCACTTCAGTATACAGTGAAGAATCTGCAGTTTGCTCAAACAGTTGAACCAGACAATGCTAAGATATCTCAGAAGTTATCATGGGCTCAGCAGCAGAGGCAATCAGGATTGCCAACTATTCCACCCACCATCGAAACAGAATTAGAGATTAATCTGTTCATGCGAGCTGATCTGCCCGAAGTTCAGGTCTTGCTCTTTCTCTTAAACCAATTTATACTTCCACATGAGCTTGAATAATAAAAGGCAGAAGTGCAGAACATAAAAAAAAATGTGATGGATCTAAAATAGAGGTACTATGATGGGCATGTAACAAGTCGAAATCAGATGGACCCACTGCCACTTTTTGTTCATTTTTTAAGACTTCTCTGAATGTATAAGATCGTATTACATTACAACTCGGAGAGCAAATATTGAGGCTTAATACATTAAAAATACACTTGGGGTGATTTTCAACCTGTTTATCCCGTTTGAGATAAACTATAGGTCTATAGCTTAAATCAAATTGTTCATAAACAAATGGGTCATATTGCCACCTTTAGTCTATATGATTGCAAACTTTTCAAACAGCAATGCGACTGTTGTATTCTATATTTCTATTCGTAAATGGCGAATTCCTATATTCAAGGACTTGTATAGTATAGCAAATTTTCAATGGTACAACTAAGTCTCGATTATCACTCCATCTTACTGATGAGGTGAAATTATCAATCATATTGCAGGAAAAGGTTGGTTGCAAGTCCCCTGTTGAGGCATTGCGTGAGATAAGGCAGCGCAAGGATAATTGGAAAGGGTAATCACCAGCTAAATTTCCTCTAGTTTTCATGTACACAGTCTGTAATAATGCATGCTATCGAAGGAGGCGTGTCTTGTTTTCTTATAATACCTCGTCACTTTAATGTTCAATATGCAAAACTTCCTAACTTTGGTAAACTTTTGATAATCCTGTATCACTTTGTTTTCTGGTTTGCCACTAGTTTGTGTGATATCCTCATTCCATGATTAATAGGATTTCCAGTCCCCGCCTTTAAGTGAATAACAACACCCTTCCCTTTTCGATGTTTGGCCCTTGGTCGAGATTTAGTTATGAATCAAGGTGACTGGATATGTTAAGGGTTTGAAGAATGAGGTTTTGTGTAGCTGTATTATCATCTTTATTATGTCGGTAGCGAGTAATGATTGTAATATGTTCCTTAAAATAACTTTAAAAGATGTTAGATTCTCTTTTATTTATACTTTGCTTCATGTGCTGTCTACATCGTTTCTAGTGTTGAATTGAAGAAATTAGATGCTTCCTTAACACTTGTATTCCAATTGTCAAATGAATGTTCAAACAAGATATTGACTTTGAATGTTGAACATTCTAATTTTGAAGCGAAATTGCTTGCAATTGCGATGACGTGATTGACAAGCTCACAAGCATTCTGGAACTGTTTGCGTTTATGGCATGTATACGTTATTCGTGATTTTTGACACTTCATTTTTGTCTCATCACAAATCCGACGAAAGGGGTCTGTCTTGTTTCTTATGTTATAAACAAGCTACAAATGCCTGGTGTAATTTGTCGTTCTTGAAAGGCTGAAAGCACATGCCTACTCACTTTTATCACAAACAAGACGTAATAATTGTGATCACACCACACATCTTTCTCGTAAATCGAATTGGTATACTTTTTTAGGTCTGTTCCCTCTTGTTTGACCATGCGGCGTACATGTATGATAAACTGATTATATGGATACAGGTTTTTTTTAGTGATATCAAGCATCAGAAATACCAGCTTTTAAAAGCTAGTAAGTTCACCCTTGAGTTACTAGCCATATACTCCACATGTTACAACACTTATTTTAATCTAGAATTTATACAACAATCGCTGATTCATACAAAATGTAACCCGTCAAATGTGAGCACTGAGATTTCAAGTTAGTTTGAACTGCTGTCCATCTTGGCAGCTTGGCGTCTTACCTGTCCTTGGCAATTTTAGTTCCCTCTACGTATTTCATAATTCAAATTCGCGTAAAAAGGCAGACATTTCAAAACCGAAAGCTCTATGTCATTTTCTAAATACTAAAAAAAGAAAGACTTGTTATCCTTTATCATTTATGGGCATATGTATTTCTTTGCAGAGAGAAAAACATCTTTCTTCCTACCATGTAACCTTTTTCTACATCTTTCACAATCACATGTGATGAGTTAGTAAAGCATACTTGATAAAACTTAGAAACTTAAAAACTGCAAAATTAGTAACATATAACATCAACTGCTGATAATATACAAGAGTATATTACAATAATAAATTTCCCAAAAAACTAGGTCTTTCATATGTCATGATTTCTTAGAGAAGTATGCATTCTACCTTAAAAGTAGTAATGAGGAAGCTTCATGTTATGGTAAAGTGTCACTAACATAATTGCAATGTTCAAAATAACTGTTTTTAATAAAGTTAGGTGTTATGAATATGTTGTGATGAGCCTTTCAAAAAAAAAATATGTTGTGATGAACTTTAGTTTGGTCTAATTCTATATTACCTTAAAAGTAGTAATGAGGAGGGGCACTTTTTCTCTCAAGCTTCATGTTATGGTTTAAGGAATTTATTTAGTCGTTTTAGGTCTTTTATTGCTAAGCCCGTGCCGTTTAAGCCGTAGCCAAGTTTTAGCACGTCTTATGTTTACCACCTCTAATACATAGCATTTAACATACAAAATAACAAGTTATAAATTTAGTTTAGAAAAGTAGTTTTAATAAAGATCACTACAAAATTCGATAGACAGTTAGAGTTATGAATGAATGACCAAAACCATTACTTTGTGATGAACATGTAGTTTTAGTTTGGTAAAGAAAACTAGATTTCAATGTTAAATTGAGAAGCGAGTTGTAAACTTACTGTCAATGGTAAAAATTGCATGACTTAGCAGTTAGCATTTAGGTACCATAGTAATTTTTTTTGATAAAATTTTGTCACCTATGCATCCCACATTGTTTAAAGAAATGAAATGTTCTATTGTTATATACTACGTTGTATATGACTGTGTGCGTATAGATTAATAGACTGTTTTCGGGGGCTTCATTGAATAAAACATTACATATCATTAAGTTCAACAAAATGTTTCTGAATTCTATAGCTTTTTGATACTTCTTAACATAAGAAATGTTTTTATAAGGAATTCACAAGTCAACTTTTCTATTTAATATAAATAGTAAGCAATTTTTTTCTTCAAAATATCTCACTTTAGTTGTCCATTACTAAAAATTGATCGAGTTTATTATATTATCAATACTTTTAAATTGTTATTACAAATCTTAATGAAGACATTAATCTAAACTCTACGTTTTAAAGCAAGGATTCAGGTAAGTTAATGGTGTGAAATGAGGCTTGTCATACTTGAGTGGTAGGAAGATAAGAGTGTTTATTTGTACTCATATACAAGTATAAAAAGTGTGCGTTTTCTGTGCGTAAAATGTGGAGAAAATAACTTTTTTTCCTCATAAAATGCATGTGTATTTATAGGGATGCATTTAGGTTTAATGTGATCAGTGGATATGATATGACGACTCTAGATGACTCACGTGGATGTCATCCTATAGAGTAGAGGTGATAAGAATTACACGTGGTGTGACATCCTTGGCTCTTGAAAACATAAGAATGTTCGACATGATCCACATGTACTAACGATATACCCGCAACACTACCTCTTCACTAGTAAGGTAACTACATGTGGCAATAGTAAAATTAACGGTTTAGAGGATAAACTGTCATGATACATCCTCCAAGCAAGACTTGTTATATTTGGCAGTCATTTACGAAATAATAGTTTAAATGTTTTATATAGAAATTTTGTATGAACCTTATGACTTTTATGTAATGAATTAAAACAAAAGCTTTTCGATTAGGAAAAACTTTCAGTTAAATCCCGTGAGTTACTCGAATGAATTTAGACCAAAAACCATTACTTTACAGGCAATACGACTCGATTCCTTATGGCATGTAGTTCGACAAACAAATAACAAGTTGCAACATGGTTGATTTTCCTTTCTACCACAACCAAATAAAGAAAATCGAAAAGATTAGATTAAACCCACAATAAAAAGATGATAAAAGTTGTAATTTATTGAGAATTTCCGAATCTATTAATCGAGTTGTCACTTCATAATCGTATAAAAACTTACTGGCAATGGTAAAAAAAATGCATATGACTTAGCATTTAGGTATCTTAATAATTTTTTTGATTAAATTTTTGTCACCAATACATCCCACATTGTTTAAAGAAATGAAATGTTCTATGGTTATATACTACATTGTCTAGGGACATTGTGTGTGTAGATTAATAGACGGTTTTCGGGGGTTTCATGAGGTTGAATGTAAGATCAAGACATCAACATCCTGAAAGTCATTGAAAATGTTTCAGAAGTCTATAGCTTTTTGATATTTGTTAACGTAAGAAATGTTTTATAAGGAATTCACAAGTCCTTTTATTCTATTTATTATATCAAAATAAAACATATGTATAGCAACAAGATTTTAAAGCGACAAGTTTTTATAAATGCGTGATTATTCATTTTCATCAACTACAAACTAAGATAATAATAATGTTAACAAGAAAGTCTAGAACCCTCTTGGGTTGGCTTGGCGGTCGTTGGCTTCTCAAAAGCCCAAGGGAGGCTTTTCTTGGTCACCAAGTTTTGAGAATGTATATATACAAACCCTTGTATTCATTCTTAAAACTAATCTTGGATCACCAATATACCTAATTTCTCCTCTTCTCCTCTCTTTCTTTTGTGGCCGGTCGAACACCCCTCACCATAAGGGTTTCGATTTTGCTTAACTAAAGAAACAAGTGTTTGATTTTATTTGTGATTCAAGGAACTAGCTTTTCACATCAAATCGCTAATAGTACGTGTGTACAAGAACGAAGGACAAGCACGCTTGAGCTTGTAATCTTGGTGGTCGACTTTTGTGTGGGTCGAATTTAATAAACCCTAAAGTTAGGGTTTTGGGTTTTAGTTCTTGTTCAATTACCGTTTGATTCTTGAATTGCTAAAAGGTACGCACTTTCTTGTTCGGTTAATTATTTACATATATTATTCCTATTTACTTCCGCTGCATGCTTTGATGATGTTATTTGATTTATATAATTGTTATGAGTATTAAATCCCAACAGTGGCATCACGAGCCGTTAATATGATGTAATTAATTACCGAAACACATAAAAATTGAATCTTTATGATTATATGCATGTTTTTTTATGGTTTCTAGGGTTTTGAATTCGAAACCCTAATTTTTTATATATAGGGTCGATTACCCTCGATTTATTTAATTAGGTTTTAATTTTGTAAATCTTGTAGAAACCCTAGGATTGCATGTTAATTTTATGTGGTTAATTAATGAATAATTGTTATGTGCCATGTAATATGCGTATCTTGGGTGATAATTGTTATGCGAATCCATGGTGGAACATGCATGTTTTGCCATGGAATATTGTTTGTAATAAATTGTTTAGTTGATACACACATGTTCTATTTATTTGATAATTATTGAATTGGGGAATACCTCAATTATAACTAATAAAACTTCGTTACGTGCTAATTGGTATATTATTAACTTTGGCTTACGCAATCGACTTGTCGATGTATGTGGCTCATCTACCTTGTAGTTGAAAGCCCTAGTTAATGTATGCATTTATTTACGCCTAGAATTGTTTATTAGAGTTTATCGAAATAATTATGCATGTGGCTAATTGTTTTACATATGTTAAATTGTTTAGTTATATGTTTATATTATTTGAGTGTGTTTAATTTTTATTAAAATGCTTTTTGTTTATATATTGTTTTGACATGTTAGTAAGCAAAAAGGGTTTTATGAATA
Organism: Chrysanthemum makinoi; assembly: GCA_910596185.1. Lineage (NCBI taxonomy): Eukaryota > Viridiplantae > Streptophyta > Magnoliopsida > Asterales > Asteraceae > Chrysanthemum > Chrysanthemum makinoi. The sequence goes on from OU343218.1 coordinate 259,252,540, forward strand.
GAAAATTAAATGGACTAAATAATGGCAAAACCGATTTGTTATCTAAGTATTATTCTTGAACTTTTAATCGATTGATGCGACCGTACTAAATGGTTAGAACGGCTCACCCACTAGAACAAACTAAAAAGGGGTTAAAAGAAGTGCGCACATTCCCACTGAAAGGATGTCTAAGGTTATGTTGTGCTTTGCTTACCGTCCTCCCCCACCTGTGAGTTCGATTGGAGCTACCTAGTATAACCATTCTATGTACGAAGTATCTTAGTGCTAAGTTGTAAGTTTCTCAACGCATCGATTAAAACTTTGTAGAATTTAATCTTAGCAATTAAAATACAAGTAAGTTTCTTTTGAAAATTTTGTGCTATAAAGTTGTATGCATGCTTCTTTATACATAAGTTTTGATTACACGTCAAAATTGTACCCTTTAAAATTTAAGTTTATGCCATCTAATGATATGAAACACTTGAAGTTGTAATTTAGTTATGTGAGACCTTGATCTAGATTACAATAACGAGGTGAATTATTTAGTTGTGTGAGACCTCAGCTTTATGATTTGCAGTTTCTAAATTAGACAACTTAATTAAGTTGTTAGTGAGACCTAAGACTTAAGGCATAAGATGGGATGAAACATGCTTACGTTTTGCATTAATTGTTTTGGCAAAATTGTAAATCCCATAACTTTTGGAATTGAAAACTTGTTTGTCAATTATCATTTTTCAACGATTACCTATTCTATACTTTCATCACTAGCAGATCAACTGATGTGATGAAACTATGATAATGAGGATCCAAAATTCAAGGAAAATTCTATGGTTAATATGAATATTGACCAAGGGTATTTTATTTTCTTGAAAGATTTAATTATCGAAAATACTAAAATTGAATTTTGTTAATTCTTTTGATTGTATTAATGCAACATTAAACCGTAAACGTGGTTTGTGCTTTGGTAAATTGATTTAGTTCTGTTTTCAAACAAATGTTTGATCAAGAAAAATTTACTAAAAGACAAACATAAACTCTTTTCCATGGAAGAAGAGTGAGACTCAATCCTATTCATTTTCATGATTGAGAAAGGTATGTTAGGAACATTAGAATTGTCTAAATTCTAATATGACTCATAGCAATTTTAATAGTTAAGAAAATTGCACACCATGCTTTCCTTAAGATATTTCATTACCCTCTGTTGGTGATTGAATTCTTATATGACATTTTGGTCAACTAGAAAACATGTTTGACATTATATGAGTTATTACATTAGAATCTAGACTAATTACCGCCAAATTGGTAAAAGACAAACTAGTATATTTTATCTAGTTGTTTTGATTTGACCAATTAAAGGTGCTACACACCATTGTGGGGATAGTAGACCTATTAAGGAAGAAATTGCATGCTCAATTTTTCAAGTTAATAGCATGATGGATGATTCATCTACAAAGTAGAATACACTCTTTATTACCTAAGTAATTGTTACGAACGGTCTTACAAAGGGGTAGCAACGTAATAGCATGCTATTTTCACTGGTTAATGAAACACTTACAATGTTGTCAAATCCAGTGGGAGTATGGTGTATTACTGAATAAGACATTATTGTAACGTTGTCTAATTCAGTGGGAGTTACAAGTTATTATCTTGGTAATAACTCAGATTATTTCTAGATTTTCTTGAAATAATACATTACGTTCAAAAATGTAGACATTCATATTCTCAAGGATAGTCATGAACGTTTCCTTGATAATTAGGTGCTCCTACATCTACTTGTAATGCTTATATCTCTACGACACTATCATATTGCTCACATAAACAAATGAATGTCATGGTGTTTATCTATTATATGATGTTGTTCTATGCACAAGTGGGAGAAGTATTTATTGTGTGCATAGGAACAACACATACCAATATGATTAATGGATTTTCTTGATCGTAAGGTAAGAGATTAACGTTCTAATAAGATTGTCTTGCTTAAAGAACATGTGTCAAGATTATAACATAGACTACTTTTATGTCTTATGTCATTCAAATTATAGAAACACTTGAAGTTACATTTTAGGTTAAGTGTGATCTTGGCTAGATTGTAATCTCAAGGTAAATCTCCACTTGTCGTGTCGGATCGCGTGGATGCTTTTACAAGTTTCTTAAGTTGGACACTTCATGGAATGACATAATTAAATAAAGTAATACCATCTTAAATATTTATGTATTTTAAGAATGACATAAATAGATAGAGTAGTATATTAACTTGAAAATAAATTAATTGAAACCATGATGTGGTGTTCATAATTACTTTAAATTATAAATGTTTATGTGTTTCTTTGTAAAGTCACAAACATGAAGTCTTTTCATTATTACAAGACATATAATATAAAGTAATACGTTAACTTGTTATGTCTTCTTATTAAGACATAAAGTCATTGGTAAATGACTTATAACATATAATGAGATTATAACTGTTTATGTTTTCTAGTTGAGACATGGACATGAAGTGACTTGATCAAAAGTACTTGAGTTATAAAGCATGCAATTGGCTTGGAATTTTATTTTACCATTAAGATGATTTAATTGGTAAATAGGTAAGCCAAAAGGAATATGTTTATCTTACATATTGTTAGATTGTCTTACAATATTAATTCTAATGAAATACTGTATGTATATGAAATGTTCAGTTAGAAGAATCAAACATTTGTTATATTGTTTGATTCAAGATAACAATATCTTCTTTTCTTCCAAAAGTTATCAAGGTTAGAAAATTGAGTATTGATTGGATATACTTAACTCAAAATCTAGAAGATTAATAAGACACTATTTTAGTATGGAATGTGATGAATCACATTGAGTCTTATATTGAAGTTCTGGTTTGTTAAAACTACTTATGGAGTAGGTTATTAACGAACAAGATTTACGAACTGTCAATGTGTTTTGTAATATCCCAAAAGAAAACAATTTGGTGTTGTTCTACTTGCTGATGTATTTGTAGATAGTCTTTAAATTTCAAAAGCAAGTGGGAGTTTTGTTTAGATCTTGAAGAGATTAAATTACAATTACAAAACACATAATATTCTAAAATACACTAGTGAATATCATGATGAGGTCAAATATGATATACCTCAAAATGATGGAATTCTCATTCATAGATCCGCAAGGATATCTCAGATATTTGATAATGATGAGAAATATGAATTACAGGATTATGATAAACCTGTTAATCATAATGATATATTACCTAATATTGAATTGTGGTAAATTATTCATACTATGAATGACAAGATGCTGTCCAAAGAGATAATCAACTTTGTAAACTTGGATTATCTTAATAAAGATCAGTTTCTTCAAAGGAAGGAAAACCCTAGTGGTTTAAATTCTTTGTGTAGAAATCATATGGACAAAATTGTACATGTGTTTAATGCATGACTTGTGACAAGATTATTAATCACACTTAAGCGATTAACTGTGATTGAATATTCTTTCCTTGGCACATTAAATATATAATGATTATGATTGTCATACTAAATTTCATTTATATGAAATCTGACAATGAATATCAAAAACCCTTTGTTGTGTGATTACTTTTGCGAGGACGATAAGTAATACAAAGGAGTTTTATGAATTCACATAATCTTTGGAAATGTACAAAAGGCAAGAATCCATGAATGGATATATGCATGCATTTAGGAGATGATTCTTATGTTTAACTATTAAATCCAAGTTTTGGTTTAAAAATTAAAATAAGATAATTTCTAAGTATTCCTGAAAGCTAGTGGGAGTATTGTGTTCATTTTCTTTAAAATCTTATATGATGTGGGTAGTAACATTCCATCTAAGCTAGATAATAAGTATTAGTTTGGAATGGAACTTCACATGAAAGATTTAGAAAATAAGACATGCAACCTTGGAATATATGTTTATTATTAATAAACATATGTGGTATTAAATAAATGAGTCTAAAAGAACATGATATATCATTTGGAAAATGGATATGTAGAACATGAATGAAATCTTAGTTTGACACAAGGATTTTTCATGTACATCATGTAACTGTTGTATTATGCTTGAATGCAAGATGATTTGACAACATTGATATCTAATAAATTTATTATATAACTGGTGTAATGAATATTCTAATGGAATATGTTTGAATTTAGAATTACATTCCTCAACCTGGATTTGCTCTCAAAATTCTATGGATGAGCAATACAACAATTGTTGTGAAATTGTCATAGCTGACAAACTTGAAAGTTTGAAGGCATCAAACATTACACTATAGATATTGAAGTTTACGAAATTTTTAAAGAGCATATTTTTGTTTGTATACAATGATCTTTGGTTAAATTGAGATGACACTCAATACTAGTCATGGGAGGATTTCATCCTTTTAAATGGTCATGTGAACTAGTTGTGCTCAACTAAGAGCATAGTTGCATTATACAATAAAGAATAAGAATACTTTAAACTTTAAAAATGTTTGAAAGTTTGATTGTCATAAATTGGTGCTTGAGGATGTCACACACTTTATGAAATATTATGTGGCAATATCAAAATATTTTGAATGCACACATACAAGAACTTCACTAGTTGAATTCTTGAAATAAGTATTCTCAAAATTCCAATAGATCAAAGTTAGTTGAAATTATGCCTTGTCAACAAGTATGAGTGTCATTACTTGAGGCATAATTCATTAACCAATATTATCATGCATTGATCTATTTAGTATTTGGATAAGGGATGTTTTGAACAAATATTATTTAAATGAAATAAAATATTGGTTATGTTTATTTTCATTTTCTTAATATTATATCCTATATTTGCATGTTTAATCCGTGAATAACTTATGTTATTCTAAATAGTCCGTTGTCGATCAATGATGTGGGAATGTCATTGAATTAAGACAAATCTGAGTTTTGGTAGAATAAACTTTAAGTATATTGATCGTGGGACATATCGATTCAAATGATATTCAATGAATTGAATATAGGACTCATCCAACTTTACATGATGATACTTTATGGATCTCTGTCATTAAGTATATCATGAAGTGTTTATCTTCAGACTTGAGATACGGATAAGATATGAATGTAGTGCATTTGTGTAAGATAGTCTACGCTATCCGTAGCGGTAGTTATAAGGGCTATTTGGAAGTGTTGCAAAATTCATGAGTTATGTTTGTAGTTACGAGAATTTGTTCCTTTGAATTTGTTTCAAAGCATAATACTATATTTGGGCCCCTCGTAGGGTTGACAAGATGTTTGTATGGCCATACCCAAGATCTATCTGAAATACGTTCAGATGATTTGGTAATCTTGTTCAATCGAATACAACGAGAAAAAGAATGTTAACTTATGAAATGACTTGATCCATATTCATAGTTAATGTAGTATTAGTAACCAAAGGATAAGTAAAAATGATGAATCATTAAATGGTTTTTTCCAGGAGACCATACTCGATTCAAATCTGGGGGCGTTGGTGTGAAAGCTAGACTAACCAATGTCATTACTATATTTAGTAATATCCAAGTGGGAGCTGAAAGGTTTTATGGATATTTAAATATTAGTATGTTTGGATTCGAACTCGAGACTTCGGATTGCACACATTACGTATGAGAATTGATGTAAATAATTAATATAAATAAAACGTTATTATTATTAATTATTAGTCACGAAATAAAACATAAAGATAGTTAAATAATTAACGAGGTTTGGTTAACGGTCCTTAAATATTAACTACGAGGACTAGAGATGAAATTAGATGACAAGAAAATTCTAGAACCCCTCTTGGGTTGGCTTGGCGTTGGTGGAAATACCAAAGCCCAGGGAGGCTTTTCTTGGTCACCAAGTTTTGAGAATGTATATATACAAACCGTATTCATTCTTAAACTAATCTTGGATCACCAATATACCTAATTTCTCCTCTCTCTCTCCTTTTTGTGGCCGGTCGACACCCCTCACCATAGGGGTTTCGATTTTGCTTAACTAAAGAAACAAGTGTTTGATTTTATTTGTGATTCAAGGAACTAGCTTTTCACATCAAATCGCTAATATGCGTGTGTACAGAACGAAGGACAAACGCTTGAGCTTGTAATCTTGGTGGTGCTTGTGGGTCGAATTTAATAAAACCTAAAGTTAGGGTTTTGGGTTTTAGTTCTTGTTCAATTACCGTTTGATTCTTGAATTGCTAAAAGGTACGCACTTTCTTGTTCGGTTAATTATTTACATATATTATTCCTATTTACTTCCGCTGCATGCTTTGATTATGTTATTTGATTTATAATAATGTTTATGGTATTAAATTGTCCCAGGGACATTGTGCGTATAGATTAATAGAATGTTTTCGAGGGCTTCATGAGGTTGAATGTAAGAACAAGACATCAGCATCATGAAATCTATCGAAAATGTTTCAGAATTCTATAGCTTTTTGATATTTGTTAACGTAAGAAATGTTTTATAAGGAATTCACAAGTCCTTTTATTCTATTTGATATAAATCAGACGAATACATATGTATAGCGACAAGTTTTTATAAATGCGTGATTATTCATTTTCATCAACTACAAACTAAGATAATAATAATGTTAACGTAAGAAATGTTTTATAAGGAATTCACAAGTCCTTTTATTCTATTTAATATAAATCAGACGAATACATATGTATAACAACAAGATTTTAAAGCGACAAGTTTTTATAAATGCGTGATTATTCATTTTCATCAACTACAAACTAAGATAATAATAATGTTAACGTAAGAAATGTTTTATAAGGAATTCACAAGTCCTTTTATTCTATTTAATATAAATCAGACGAATACATATGTATAGCAACAAGATTTTAAAGCGACAGGTTTTTATAAATGCGTGATTATTCATTTTCATCAACTACAAACTAAGATAATAATAAGAGTTAATTACATAAATCGTCCTTGTGGTTTGGTCAAAATTACGGATCTTGTCACCATACTTTTTTTTTCAGTGCGTTTCGTCCCTGTGGTTTACAAATCTTACGGATCTTGTCCCTGATCCGACCCGGTCCCAAAAAAAGGATCTTCCTTGCAAATACTCATAAATCGCCCTACGATCTTGTCCCGGTGGTTTATTATACTCAATGTTGGGTCAACATCACCTTGTCGGTTTTGAAAATCGGTCAAAAATTTCGGACACTAAATTGATTAAAATAAATTTGTGGTTCGGTAAAAAAATCGCCGAACGATACGGAGTTAATTAACGCACAACATTATAATCGAATTGGAGCCTGAGGTTTAGTGCAGCTTGGAATGGTTAAAACTTTTAGTTTGGTACCGTTACCAAAAAATTGCAGGAAATTCCAATCCGATTAATCAACGATTTGTGACCCCTGTGGATTTTTGCAACATTGATTATAATATATATTTTTTAAAAGCTGTTTTCTTTAAAAAAAATTTTATTAAAAAATTAGAATAAAATTAAAAAAAAAAAAAAACTTTTTAATTTTTATTATAAAACGGATGAAGACGTATAAAAAAACGTTTTTATACGGTTTTCTCTATTTTTACGTTTCATTTGTTTTTATACGGTTTCATTCGTTTTTGTACAAAAATGTACGTTTTTGTATGAAAATGCATGAAAACATTTTTTCATACAAAAACAAACGAAATGTACAAAAATGTACGTTTTTGTATGAAAATGTAAGAAAAAATGTTTTCATAAATTTTTATACAAAAACGTACATTTTTGTACAAAAATGGCGTTTTTGTACAAAAATGTTTCATACATTTTCATACAAAAACGAACGAAATGTACAAAAATGTACGGTTGCGTTCCTTTTTGTATGAAAAAATGTTTTCATACATTTTCATACAAAAACGTACATTTTTGTACAAAAATGTTTTCATACATTTTCATACAAAAACGAACGAAATCGTATAAAAACAAATGAAACGTAAAAATAGAGAAAACCGTATAAAAACGTTTTTTTATACGCCTTCATCCGTTTTATAATAAAATTAAAAAAAGTTTTTTTTTTGTTTTTTTTTAAAATTTTTTAAATTTTTTTTTAATAAAATTAATTTTTTTTGAAATAAAAAACAGTTTTTTTTTTAAAAAAAAAATATTATAATAAACCACAGGGACAAGATGTGTAACTTTTACCAAACCACAAGGACGATTTATGTAATTAACTCCGATCGTTAAAACCAGAATATGATGTTAGTCCCTCACGTTAGAGAGTATTTGCAAGGGAGGTCCTTTTTTTGGGACCGGGTCGGATCAGGGACAAGATCCATAAGATTTGTAAACCACAGGGACGAAACGCACTGAAAAAAAAGTATAGGGACAAGATCCGTAATTTTGACCAAACCACAAGGACGATTTATGTAATTAACTCTAATAATAAAGCAGAAGTTGTAATATGGTGTCTTATCTATACTACTTTATAATGCATTTAGGCCTTCTAAAATTAGAAGGCTTAAAAATTCAGACTTTTTTACTTGCCTATTATGGAAAAGTCAAACCTCATTCCAAGCCTAACTCCTAACCAAAAATTAAGATAAGAAGCTCCAATTATGAGATGACATGTGTCACTTCTTAACAAACTCCAAGCCTAACTTCTAACAAACTTCAAGCCTAACTCCTAACCACTAAAAACTAAGATAAGAAACTCCAATTATAAAATGACATGTGTCACTTCTCAACTAAAAATTCATCTTTGTTTTCAAATTAAAATATCTTTTTATCAACTTATTTTTTTTATAATCTAATTTCACCATATTTTCTAAAATTTTATGCTCTTTGATTCAACATCCATTTTGATATATTTTTATGAGTTTTTAGTTTTTATATTTTTAGTGGTTTATTTTATTTTAATTCATCTTTTAACAACTTTAACATTTATTTCATTTATTTCAATCAATATAATCTTGATTCGTCAAAATCATATACTTTTGGGGGAGTGTTTGACGCGTAAGAGATTGCGAGGGTATTTCTATATGGGGGAATAATGATGTCGCGGGAAATCTACGGGTAACCCAAACAAACACTTACAACTAACACATAAACGGGTAAGCAAACACATATAACTATACTTATCGCCGCCGCTGTGCGCGGGTATCCGGCTAGTATAATAGAGTTTGTGCATGAATTTTTAGAAATTATTAGTGTTTGGGATTAAATAGGAAAAAAAAAATTATTTTTTTATAAACTACATTAGTGAAAGCTGTTAAAAGTTGTCATGCATTTTTTGAAATTTTGGATGGTGATTGTTGAGGCAACTATTTCGGTAAGGAATCATTATTTGAATTTTTATGTGGATATTTAAGTTTGAAAGGGTGTTTTAAGAATTTAAGTATTTAACATAACTCATTTTGAAGTTTTTTAAGTTTCAAGAAAATACATATATAGATAGGGTGGAATTGAGCTGAGCCACTCGTGAAAAGTTCAGGATCGGATCGGTAATAAAACTCGAACGAGCCGAGTCTAAACGAGCTCGAGCTCGGTAAGTTGCAACTCATTTATTAATTAAGCTCGTGCCCGATCTTTACATACAACGCTCGATTGGGCTCGCTAGCCTAAACGAGCTTGAGCAACACTAAGATATTTTAAGTATTAAACATATATAAAATGTTATACATTTGTATTGTAGACGAGCTTATTAATGAGTTTTATAACAAGCTTATTAACGAGGTCGAGCCAAGCTTTAATTTATTCATTGCAAATCGTATAAACCAGCCAAGCTCGAGCTGAGCCCGAGCCTGTATAACATACCACGAGCCAAGCTCGAGCTTAAAAAAAATAAGGCTCGAGCCGAGCTGAGCTCGAGCTGTATAAACCTTAAACAAGCAGAGCTAGAGATTTTGGCAGGCTCGGGCTCGGCTCGTTTCACCTTTAAATATAAATAGTTCGTATTTTTTTTAATGTCTCAATTTAATTGTTCACTACTAAAAGTTGATTAAAAAAAAGAGAAAAAAATTGATCGAGCTTATCATATTGCCCTTGCTTTAAGTTGTTATTACAAATCTTAACAAATACATTAATGATTAATTAATATGTTAAGAGTAAAACTGTCACTTTGCTATAAAGTAAGAAAACGAAAAACAATAATGTTTACTTATAGTACGTAAAACAAAGATTGGTAAGCTAATGGTGCAATGAAGCTTATCGTATGTTTGGTTTTTCTTGAGTGATAAAGACCCTGAGATAAGAATGTTTATTTGATGCTGGGTTGATGCTCAAATACAACCAAGATTTAGTGTGTATAGAATGTGGAGAATATGTAACTTGGTTATTTAAAAAAAAAAAATTCTGCATTGTTGCATACAAACTTCACACGTAAACTGCGGAGGTGAATAAAGGAAAACGTATAGAAATTAAAGGGGTCAAAAGTTGCACCTCAAAAGTTTGGTGAAAGTCTGTCTATTCTATGTCGGTGCTTTCATTTTCAAAACATGATTAATTAATAGCCCTCATCTTGAATTGAATAGACAAGATTACGCCCTTAATACTATTTGAAGTTCAAATTTGGTCCACTATTTCATAAAAGCATTTTTGTGTCCAAAACTTTTTTATGTGAATTGGTGAGTACTTGATCTTCGTTACCAATATATGTTTAGCCTGATTTAGTACGAGTATTCAATGATTTACTTTGTCATCTTCGTTTTAATGCTCGCGTCACCGATTTTGGTGACTTTTATGAAAAAAAAACAGTTAAATTATTCAGCTCGTAGTTGCGCTTCTTACATATCTTGATACGAAATTCACATGTATATTAATTTATAGGTCCTGAAACTAATGTTACACGGTCTCATTTTAGATGAAGTCTTTTCATTGAGAAAGTTGACGTGATCAATGTAGTTGTTTGCATCATACATAGTTCGAACTTAAGATCTTATGATTTTAGTAGAAATAGTCACGCACTTTTAATGTATGGGTAACATTGTTGCATAAAACGACTTTGTACTTGATATAGTTTTTACGAGTGTGGAAACCCGCGCGATGCAGCGGGATTGGCTTAAAAGGACTTACTTTGTAGCGACACTTAAACCTTATGGACTAATTTTGCCAGGTTGCTATAGTTAGCAATTAATTCTACAGGACTTACCTTGCAACGTCGCTTAAACCTTAAGGATTATTTTTGCCAGATTTTAGATTGCAATTAATGATGCGGACTTACTTTGCGACATCACTTAAACCTCGGGACTGTTTTTTTTGCCAAGTTGTGAAACTTTGCATTTAATGTTTGGACTTACTGCACGCCACTTGAACCTCGGGATGTTTTTGCCAAGTTGTGAAACTTTGCATTTAATGTTTGGACTTACTTTCAAGCCTAACTGAACCTCAGGACTATTTTTGCCAAGTTGAGAAACTTAGCAATTAATGTTTGCATTGTGATGGCACCATTGTACGCCTTTTAGTATATAAAGAGAATAAGAACCATTGACGTTAATGTAATAAACCTAACAATATTTGATCTATATAACAACGATACTTTCCGGTCTTCAAATATTACTTTGTTCGCTTACTTAGCCGGTTTCGGATATAACTTCCATGTGAACATACATAGTGACGTTATCGGCAAAAGCAGAGGCGGATCTAGGTTTATAATTGACCGGTGACTGAATTCACATTTTTTTTACAGCAATACAATAGCGTAACTACATGTGACACAAAATTTGTGAGTCGGGTTCATTTTGAAAAAAAACAAGATTTTTACCAAAAAAGTTACATTACGAGACAAAAATCTTTGAGGTTCCCGTGAATTCCAAAACCCCCCTGAGTCTGTCAGTGGGAAAAAAGTGTACTTTTTTGAGCGAGCATACATTATTTTTGATAAAATGTTGCAGAGTACTCCGTATTAAAGATAAGTACATGACATGTTGGCCCATCAACATTAGGGGTGAGCATTGGCCGAGACACCGGACCGAATAGAAGGACGGACCGGACAGGGCATACCACCACATTGGTCCGGTCCGCGGTCTCGGTTTTTGGGCTAATTCGGTCCTCGGTCCGGTCCGGTCCGGACCAAAAGCCGAGGATTTGGCCTTGTTGGACCGGACCGACCACATTCGGTCCGGTCTCGGTCTAGGATTTTTTCCGAACTCGGGTGTCGGTCCGGTCCGGTCTTGGCCGGTCCGGTCCGGTTTTCAGACCGTGCACACCCCTAATCAACATTGTCGAGTATATCATATAATTTTTTCGCAATTTTTTTGACGGTTTAGGGCTTGTTTGGTACGCACCTTTTTAAGAGTTGTAAGTTTTTTGTTATAAAAATAATCTTCTCGAAAACAAGTAGTTTAATTTGGATACATCAACTTTAAAATTTTAAACAAGTAGCTCCAAAATGAAAAGCTGATTCATGAAGCTTTTAAAATATTTCGGAGCTGTTAAACCATAAAATTATTGTTAACAACTTATAGTTACAGTTAAAAAAATAATTTACCTAACAATTTATTAAAAAAAAATATACAACTTTTAGTTCATGTTAACAACTTTTGAGTTTACAGCTTATAACTACAACATACATCTTACAACTAATTTTGCTAAACATACCCATAATCTAATTTATCAACACGATATAACATTTTTTTATGGTTTATATTTTGTGTGTTTTATTACTTTTAGTTTATCAAACTCATATTTTTTGTTTTACAGTATTATAATCAAAATAAAATTAAAAAAAAAAATGTTTTTGTATTTAAAAAAAAGTGAGAGCCCAACTAGTATCAACTTTTTGTAATACCTTTTTGGTTTTCTAATGAAGTAATGTTTAAAAAAAAAAAAAAAAAAAAAAATTTACTTGTATTTTAAGAGGTGGTGTCAAAATCAAACGCGTCCGTCTACTTGACTTCACTATTCATCGAAAACGATTTAATCCTACTACTTTATTCCTTCCCATTCACAAATCAAAAACATATACTATAAAACACGTTACCCCAGTTTTTATACAAACAAAACCAAATTCTCTCAATCCTTTTTTATTCTTCTTCATCATCACGTCTTTCATTCCCCATTACCAAATTTTATAAATTATTTTATATAAAAAAAAATTTGGGCGTTTTTTTTTATTAAACCGTTAAAAACCTAAATTAATTAATGGAAACAATTGATTCAAATGATAATAACAACAACAATTCAAGTTCTAGTTCAAATTCAAATTCTAATTCACCGATGACGTCATCTCCGGTGAACATGACGTCATCATCATCATCAACAGCATCAGCTCCGTTTCCGATAATTAGGTTTTTACAAGCACCTGTAACTACTTTGATTGAATATTCAGGTGTTTTAAGACCTAGTAATAGTAATAATAATCATGAATCAGAAAGGTTAATTCCTAATAGTAGTGGTGGTGAGAATGGTGAGGTTTCGATTCGGATAATGAGCGAGGAGCGGGGCGAAACGGGTGCGGTTAATGGAGGTGGAGAGAGGGGGGGAGGTGATGGGGGTAGTAATAGTAATAGTAGTAGTGTTAATAATAATAATGGAAATAATAATGGTAATGTGGATTCGGCGTATCAGCAGAGATACGATTTGCAGCAGGTTTCGCGGTGGGTTGAACAGATTCTTCCGTTTTCGCTCTTGTTGTTGATTGTTTTCATTCGCCAGCATTTGCAAGGTAGTTAGTTTTTCTACTGCGCGCTTTGTGTAATGTTGAGTATTGCTAGTAGATTACGTTGCTTTATATTCACTTGTGTTAATGGGCTACTAGGTTAGTTACCGAGGCGAGTTGTGCCTAATCAGGTAAATTGGTTTGGTCAAAATTGAGTCAGCTGTGGTCAAACTCAGTCAAAACTCGGTTTGAAGTGTTTGAACAATTGTGCCAAAATGGCACCTATGGCGCCCCTATAAAACTTATACTGCACCGCCTCAAGATGCAATAGGCGCCATTGCCATATTTGTTATGCGTTTTTCTTTTCTTTTTTGTGAGTGAGTGGGTATTTTTTGTGGTGTGCTATAGGAATGTATTGGGGAGGGTGTTTATGTTATAGGATGTTATAGGGTACGTGATGATGTGACGGTGCCTATAAAACTTGTATGGTGCAATTGCACCTTGCTCTCTTACTCGCTACAAGGTAGCCGACCGCTAGTTTTACAACCATGATAGTAACTCGAATGTAAAAAAAAGTAAAGTAACACCCAATGCCGTCTTCCACGGTTTATGGGTACCCAATACCGTTTCCGGTGTATGGGGGAGGTTAAGATGTAGACAGCCTTACCCCTACCTAAGGTAGAGAGGCTGCTTCCAGTTCTACCAAAGGTAGAAAGGACCTCCGGCCTTTTGTAGGGAGTGAGGATCGAACCCCTGACCTCTCGGTTGAGAGGCAAAGGGTTTACCAACTGATCCAACCCTACTAGGGTTTACCCCTGACCCCTAGTAACTCGAATGTATTAGGGTTAAAAAATAATGCTGCTTGTTTAGCTGTTGTACGATGTATTAGAGTTAGATATGTAGCATCTTTTAATGATATGAGATGTTGTAGTAATAATTGTTTTGTATGATCGTTTATAGGTCTCTTTGTTACACTTTATATAAGTGCGTTCATGTACAAGTCAAATGATATTCTGCGGAAGCAGACTGCTTTAAAGGTATTGTGCTTCTTTCATTGTTTTATTTTCGTGTTAATAGTGTGAATGTTGGTAACCTTTGTTGCTAGTTGAGATTTAAGATTAAGGAATTTTTGCAGGGGGAGAGAAAGTTATCTGTTCTTGCTGGATATTCCATAGTTTTCATGCTTCATGTGATCGGAGTTTATTGGTGGTACCAAAACGATGATCTTTGCTATCCCTTGTTCATGGTTCCGCCAAAAGCAATACCACCGTTCTGGAATGCTATATTCATCATCATTGTAAATGGTACGCTTATGCATTTTTATTGCCTCGTATCTATCCATGATTTGATGAATTTGTTCACCAAGTTAGACAAACATTTTAGGTACAGGGGATTAGTTATTTTCAGGTAGGAATTTTAACTGATAAAAGGTAAAAAACAATAAGAGGCGAGAAGAAATATTGAACGAGTTTGTTTGCAATCTTCTATTAACCTCTTTGAATTTGGTTATTTACATAATTACGAATAAATTAAAAGTTTGTTCAACATCTATGTACATTCGGGAGTGTTTCTTTCTTCTTATGGGAAATTTAAATTATGTTTCTTCCAGATACGTTGGCGCGACAGGCAGCAATGGCTTTTAAGTTGGTATTACTTATGTACTATAAGAATGGTAGGGGCCATAGTTTTCGTAGACAGGTAATATAACCCAACTTAATACTTTGTACCATATGTTACGTTAATTGAGCTTCAAACAAATATTTTTACATGTCCTAAATGGAGATTTTGGCATTTCAGGGGCAAATGTTGACTCTGGTTGAGTACACTCTTCTATTATACCGTGCATTTTTACCTGCCCCTGTCTGGTACCGATTTTTTTTGAACAAAGAATATGGGAGCCTTTTTTCTTCCTTGACAACTGGGTTGTATTTAACCTTAAAGCTCACGTCATGTATTGAAAAGGTACGATTTTCCATCTTTATTAAGCTCCAACATAACGCACATGGAGGTGAATAAATCTATATCCTCGCGCGATATTTTCAGGTTAGCTCCTTCTATGCTGCATTAAAGGCACTATCACGAAAGGAGGTCAATTATGGATCACATGCAACACCAGAACAGGTACGATGAGGGAATTTTGACTTTTTACTGATTGAAATATTGCACGGAAAACTTTTTGGACATCTTATTAACTCATGTTGGTGATGTTGAATTAGATAGAATTTATATCCTCGTAACCATGGTACTTATGTTTTAGAATAACCTTTATACATGCAAAGAAAATCCCAAAAATCAATGTTTTTAAGAAGTACTTGCATACTTTCAGTATTTTGTGTTCTCCAAGATTCGCAAGCATGATGTGGCTGTTTTGAGAGTTAGAACAAAATATTATGTTAGCAAAAATCATTCGCTCCTAAGAAAGATTCTTGTCGCTCCTAACAAAGATTCTTGTGCTCTTTGATTATTGAGGGGTAATTTAGATATCAATTAAACACTTTTTAAGCTACACTTTTAGCTTGAATTTTTCCTAGGATTTTATGCTTGTTATATTTATCCTTGTAAATTAACTTGGTTTACACTAGCAGGTGAGTGAAGCAGGAGATTTATGTGCTATTTGCCAGGAAAAGATGCCAGGTAAACATAAAGATGCAGGCTCGGTAGGGGTGGCAATTTTGTTCCCAACCCAAACGACCCATTTAAATCATCGCTGTAAACATACTTGGGTTGGCGGGTTTTTCGGTTGAATATGTTGTGAAGACTGACCCATTTAACTCTTTTTATGTTTCAGAATGGTTAGCAACATAATAAAATATTAATAATTTTGAGTTTATGAACAAGCGGGCTGGCGGTCTTCCCATTTAATATTGATACTCTATTTTTAATGTGTGCTAGTTATACGCCTATACGGTACTGGCTTTGCATGTTCTATATTAAAAAAAGATTTATACCTAACTGTATGTGCATATGCTTTAACTTCCCCTAGATAGCTGGCTAAAAACTCAATGTAAAGGTCTATAGGCAATAACTTTGCTCCAATTTACTTTGGCAACAGAAGATTTAAGTATCTGAGCTAAAAGTTTGAGAGAATTGATGTTAATAGATACAATCATTTTAGATCCTAAATCAACTGACCACACTCATCTGAAAAAAGTCCTGACTCATTGACCACTATTTTCTTAGACGACAAACTCGTGGCTAAAAGATTTGTGAAACTCCTAGGAGTAACAAAAGAGAATCACTGAGATTTTGTCAACAACTCAGAAAATTACCGTGCTTCCTATTGTTGTCAGGCTGTCAGCGATAGAACTACCGCCTGATTTCCCTATCTCAATGTTTAAAGCTCATATGCAGCATTTTGCTGTCATCTAACCCCAAAACTTTTATCAAAATCAGTATTTGGTCCACTTTTGTTTGAAGTTTTTTGTTGTTTGCCGCCTTCTTTTAAATTAGCTGAATGGTTGGCTCTAAGATTATAGGATTTGAATCCAACTCATATCTCTTTTTCAGGTTTCCCTTATGCTTATTCATATCTCCTTTTTTCTAAAAAAATTGTTTTTTAAATACAAATATCATGCCCAATATCAGGTAGTCATGTGTACACTTGAAATTAGATTGAAAAGAACATATAGATTCTGGCAGATAAAAACACTCGATTTACATGAAATAGTTTGAAGTTACTACTTTCAGGAAGGAAAGTAAAACACGTTTTGCCTTTGTTTCCATAGAACTGGCAATTTAAAGAATTAAACCCAATAATGGTTACGATGTTCATTAAAATGCTATAAAATCATCTTCAATTAGGAGTGTTGAGGGTGGTCTGCTATTCCCCCTGGTTTTTAGATCTCTTCATATCAGACCATCTATTCCGCTTTAAAGCATGTCCAACTCGTTATAGTTTCTGAACTATTGTCATTTTCAGGTTTGAAAGAGAAAGAACTTGCCCATTATGCAGAGCGTTGGTTAGACCAGCTGATATACGATCATTTGGGGATGGCTCAACGAGTATGTTCTTCCAGCTGTTCTAGATTTTCCATCCATCTGGGTATGCAGATCTGTGTGCTTTCTTCAACACACTTTTCCATGGAGCGTCATTTGATCTTGGTTCACCTTCGATTACCCAAAGTTATATAACCAGTATTGCTACTACAGTAATTTTTTGACATCCTTGTTCCCTCAAATTGTACAGTTGAGCTTTACTTGTGCCTTCATGATATATAGTAATATATTAATACACATAATACTGTTACATACAATATTACACATGAGAGATCTCTTCATTATCATTTTCAGACAACACATTTCTGAAATATAGTTTTGCAAATTGGCCAAGAGATAGATTTCGATATTAATATGAACATGTATATGGTTTGGTAAAGGCTGGTAGCAGTTGGGATCAACTTGACTTGGATAGTCAGTTATATAGCTGTGCCTGCATTTTGTACTGGTTTATATGTTAGCTGCATAGTTTACGCATTTTATATTGCTAAACTATTTTGTTAATAGCAGATGCTCTATTGCAGCAAGCCTAAAGTTATGACTATTGGTTAAAAAAAATTCATTTAGTATTGAGTAACTACATAAATGGTCCCTGTCGTTTGCCAGCGTGAACTAAAAATTGTTTTCTACTATTCTCCCACACTCGCATTCGCATATTTGCAGACGACACTTTTGGTTTGGAAATTGTATAGTAGGTTTTTTTATGAGATTGTGAAAGAGATGTAACTGACCATGCATATGTGGTTGTATAATATGTGAACCAACTTGCCAACTAATATGGGAGATGGGGGAGCCATTCAAAAAAAAAAAAAAAAAAAAAAAAAAAAAAAAAAAAAAAAAAAAGGGATATGGGGGGAGTGATGGTTTTAAAAGGCTTCGAAAGGTCTCACAAAGGTGTGAGGCTTGGTCATGCCGTCTTATGCCACATCTTTTTATAAACTCGATATATATAAAATATGAGATAAATATATAATTATTTTTATATTTTGTGCCGATTTATGTCACGCCTTATAAATGCAAAAGCTTTTTGTTAACCGCAAAAACGTGAGATTTGGTCATGCTGACACGCCACGCCTCGCATTATTTATAAGCTTGGTTACATGTCCTTATACATTTGTATCAATTTGACATAGCATCATAATTTTCTATTGATACATCTCTTAAGTATATAATACTCATGCAATTAAACAACTCATATATAACATATCAAATATCAAGTGCTTATATTAACATATATTTTTTTTATAATAAATAAAAAACTGTTATTTAACAGATTTCTATTTAACATAGTGAGTTTACGAGTCCATAAACTAGATTTTTAGCTATGTTATTAAAAGAAAAAAGTTAAGGAGGTGGATTTGAAAGAACTAACGAGATATTTTATTTGAATAAAAAGAGTTAAAAGTAAATAGAAAGGAAGAGAGAAAATTTGAGAGTGTCAATTTATGCTCAAAATAGAAAAAAAAAATTGATTTTATGGACTACTCCGTAATTTGTAAAAAATATCAATTTATGCTCAAAATAGAAAAAAAATTGATTTTATGGACTAATTTGTAAAAAATATGAGCGCATTTAGCTTTCTTTTTTTTACTTTTATGACATATTTAAAAGTTAAATAAACATTAACAAATGTCTTTCTTAACTAAAAAACATTACAATTGTTTTTAAGAAAAACTTAGATTTAAGATCATTTGAGGACAAAAGATTATTTACATACCAATGGATCAATCTCTACCCTCCATTTTTATTAGATCTAATGGATGAAATTAATCTTAACAATTAAAAAAACTCACTTTCATCTTTTTTTTTCAAATATAAATATTTTTCAAACCGTTAATCGTCAAGCGAAAAAAAATATATCATTACGACGAGCATTTAATTATCTTTCTATAGATAGGCACTTTGATATACTTTCGGCAAACAAATTTTTTTCATGTTTTTCACCTTTTTTTTAAGTTTTTTTTGTTTTTTTACGTTACTGAAATTTGCATGAAAAAATCATATATGATTTAACATTAATTTGAATACCACATGTGATATTAGTGTTAAATCATATATGATACGCATATCATATGTGATTATCATATATGATTTCACACTAGTATCACATATGATATTACATATCATATGTGATTTAACACTAATATCATATGTGATCTTCAAATTATTGTTAAATCATATATGATATTTAATGCAAATTCCAGTTTCGAAAAAAAACGAAAAAAAATAAGACGAAAAAACGTGAAAAAAACGATTTTTTTTTCTTTTTTCGAAAGTATATCAAAGTGCCCGTCTATAGAAAGATAATTAAATGCTCGTCGCGATGGTGTAATTATTTTTGCTTAACGATTAACGGTTTAAAAGATATTTAAATTATAAAAAATAGGTGAAATAATAAAATGCTTTTAATCTCAGCCATTTATTTCTTTTTAGATTGGATGGTGGAGATAAGTCCCTTGATATGTAAAAAATGTTTGGTATGTAAAATAACTCTCCTAAAAAACTTATACATATGTTATATGAGTAGAGTTATTTTACATACCAAACTTTTCTCACATACCAACGGACTCATCTCTACCATCCATCTAAAAAGAAATCAATGACTGAGATTAAAAGCATTTTATTATTTCACATATTTTTTATAATTTAAATATCTCTTAAACCGTTAATCGTTAAGTGAAAATATTTATACCATCGCGACGAGCATTTAATTATCTTTCTATAGACGGGCACTTTGATATACTTTCGAAAAAAGAAAAAAAAATCATTTTTTTCACGTTTTTTCGTTATTTTTTTTCGTTTTTTACGTTACTGAAATTTGCATGAATAAAATCATATATGATAAAACACTAAATTGAATATCACATGTGATATTAGTGTTAAATCAAATATGATATGTAATATCATATGTGATATTACACTAATATCACATGTGATATTACATATCATATATGATATTACACTAATATCACATGTGATATTCAAATTAGTGTTTTATCATATATGATTTTTTTAATGCAAAATTCAGTAACGTAAAAAGACGAAAAAACTTAAAAAAAAACGTTAAAAATACGAAAAAAATATTTTTGTCGAAAGCATATCAAAGTGTCTATCTATAGAAAGATAATTGAATGCTCGTCGCAATGATATATTTTTTTTCGCTTAGCGATTAACGGTTTGAAAAATATTAATATTTGAAAAAAAATGATAAAAGTGGGTTTTTTAAATTGTTAGGATTAATCTCATCCATTAGATCAAATAAAAATGAATGATGGAGATTAATCTCTTGGTATGTAAATAATCTTTTGTCCTCAAATGATTTAAATCATATTATATTCGTTTTGAAATATAACATGAGCCCGTTTAAAGTGATTGTTTAAGCCCGTGGTTGGGCCCATGGCACGAGGCCGCCCGGCCCGCTAGTTTAACCGCCTCGAAGAGAGATTCATATATCCGCCTTTTCGCCCCCAAGAAGAGGAGTCGGTTCGGTAGGTACAAGGATCGAGAAAGAAGATGAGTAATGTATCGAGAAAGAAGATGAGGGATATGTACGTACTTTTTTAATTTTTTTTTTTTTAATTAAGATATTTTATTGATTATTATTAGTATTATGGTTTTTGATTGTTGTTGATTTGGATCAACAACAGAAGAGAGATCGTGATGGCAGTTGCACAAACCAAGTCGGAAGCGCGCTCCCTAGCCAAGGCCCTCAAAGAAGGATTGACGCAAACTTTTGACGAAATTCACGCTGGTGTACGTAACCCCTAAACTTTCTTATTTGTACGTTAACAATTATATGCACGTGTACACATATTTTTCGCGAATAAAAAAGTATTTAGATGCGAAAATAGAGTAAATTGCAAAAATCGTACTTGTGGTTTCTAAAAAGTTAGTGCAAAATAAGGACGATTTTTGCACTTAATGAATCACAAGGACGAAACGTGCAATTTGGCCAAAACACAAGGATGATTTTTGCAATTTACTCTGCGAAAATACCTTAAATGAGTAGAATATTTTAAACATTTAGATAACTGATTGTTATATACCTTATAAACGGTGACACTTTATATATAATATTCCTTCTCTCAAAAGACCCGACCGGCAGGCTCTGCTCTGCTCTGCTCTGGAAATATCATTGATTAAGAACAAAAAGAGAGAGAGGTTTTTGCCAAACAAAAAAACAACAACAATAACAACAATTTTTCATTATCAGAGTCTATATATATAGCTGATGTTTTCTAATTTGCTTTGCTCCTTTCTTAATTTAGTCCATTAATCCTGAGTACTTCTACCCCCTTGGAAGCAATGCGGAGTGTTCATCTCAACATTCAAAGAAATTATATAAGCTCACTAGGCAATTAACTCATATCAAGAACCGTTTGGAGACACACCCCGACAACCACACTTATTCTAAACTTTTGTTGGATTCTGTCGAGGAGGTGATTGGCCTTATTACTAACTACCGCGAGGAGACCCGGGAACTGCCTTTTGACTGGATAAAGTACGCCTTTATTATTTCTTTATGTTTATGTATATACACACACCACTCCACAATGTTTCCCATGGCACATTAGCTGATACTTTCTATCGCTGATTTTGGTTAACAGACAAAGGTTTTTATATGAAGAGCACCGGGGTAGGAAGCTTATATATCCACCTGTAAGTATTCACGTTTTGCTTTTTCTATTCTTTCCTTTGTTTCTAATCGCGTCTCACTTCACATGCTATCTCTAGTGGAAATTAAAGTTCGTTATGTTTCTCAGCCAGGCTTTATTGATTTTTAATTCAGCGCTCATCTTATATTTATTTCAAAACAATTTAAATCTTTTTGTAGCAATGCATTGAAACAATAGAAAGAAAAAAAAAAGCATTCGGTTTCGATATATATGTTAAATAAAAAAAATTTAAGAAAAAAGAAGAGAGCCGTAATAGTGAGTTTTATACATATAGACATCTTTCGTGATACCATTCCAATACTTTATGTTTGTTCCATAATGATTGATGTACTAGACTACTAGTTGATGTCATAATAACTTGTGAATGTATTTCAGGGGAACCATTCTCAACTCATGGCTATTAGGCCTAAACTTGTATGTTATGAGGTACATACTTCTCTGTTTTGTTTTGACATATGGTTACAGTTTCTGATAATGCACATGCTTTACATTCTTAACAATTTATTTGACCATTTCTTCAGTCCGACGATGAATGCGATACATGCGATACTGTTGAGGGATCTCTGAAGGACCCAAACTTTTCTGGACTTGGTAGACTCGATCTGGTCATCTCCAACCCCTTGGTGGATCATGGTAATTTTTTTATTCTTTTGCTTTGCCACTTTCTTATCGATTGACGTTCTTGTGCTAAAAAAGTAAAGTTAGCAAGCTCATTAACCTATTTTTGTTATTGGTCTGGTGTGCTCGTGTGTATATTTTCTTTTACCAGAGAAGTGCCGACTTTAGCGGCAAATAATTACAGTTGGGATTAGTGTTTCGGTAACGTTTATGCATACAACGTAAAATGATCAGAATGTAATTGAATTTTTTTAACATATGGGATGCCTGTGGTAAAAAAGAAGAAATTATTCAAAGGGTTATAGGGCTTACATTTAAAAACTTTTCTAAAAATTGATACGTCAAAGGGATTGCCTCAAGCTTACAACCTCTTACTATTTTTATCATTGTATAGCTTATATTTACCAAATTGAATACATATAACAACAAATAAAGTTTAAGAAATGGATAATATATCGGGAGGCTTATAAGTTCATTTCAATAAACGAGTGGCGTATATGTTAAAAGTTGAAAACGTGGGTGGCCTCCATATACATTATCCCTCTAAGAAATAGAATGCACAAGATTAATATTTCTACGGGTCCCTTTAGTAATTTACTAGGACTAATAATAGTGTTTTGGTTTGCTTCTTCTCATATATCCTTTGACTTCATCTTGAATATCAGTATATGTAGATTACAGCTTATTTTTATTTTCGGTGTCTTTTGTCTTAATATCTTTATTGTTCATCTAGGTACGAAAGCACTTGCAGTATCTTATTTGTCATGCCTGGAATCTATATGCAAAACTTTTGAAGGTTAGTCGGTTTTCCATGTAATAAATGAATTGCTATATATATTTTTCTATATTACCAAAACTCAGTGTGGATAAAAAAAGAGTATCACAATGCTTTGTTTCTGTATCCACCCTCCATACATGGTTATTAGTTAAAGGTTAATCAAAGATTTTGCATTCGCCAACTGCCTTAGAATGAGTGCTGTTTGCACATTAATTAGGATTACTTGTTGGTTACATTCTTTATTAACAAGTGGTGTTTTGTGTGCAGATCTCTCTAAAGAGAAAGATAAAAGGTTGACAGATATATATATGGGTGTGGGAGGTATTTATTCTCCCTGTGTTCTGATTATGTTTTAAAATTTAAATCTTACTCTATTAAACCTAGTAGAAGTAGGGTTGGATCAGTTGGAAAACCCCTTGCCTCTCAACCGAGAGGTCAGGGGTTCGATCCTCACTCCCTACAAAAGGACGGAGGTCCTTTCTACCTTTGGTAGAACTGGAAGCAGCCTCTCTACCTTAGGTAGGGGTAAGGCTGTCTACATCTTAACCTCCCCCATACACCGGAAACAGTATTGAGTACCCATAACCCGTGGAAGACGGCATTGGGCGTTACTTTACTTTTTTTTTTTCTATTAAACCTAGTATTCATATGCTTTAGATTTAAGCATATATGAATCAAACAGTTCTTGGTGTGAAGTGGCACGATCTTTTATGGGGTAGTTAGTTGAAAACACCTAGAGTGAATTGGCATTTCTCACTTTTTCTGTATAATTTTGGATGCACAGTGCCTGAAGTATACACAGCAGGGGGTGAGATGCAACAGCATAAAGAAATTGCTGCCTTAACTAAGAACGGTTAGTATAGTCGACATGCTCCTAACAATATTATCTACTATGAATGTTTTTCTTTATCTATATACCCATTTTCTTAGATAAGAACTACAATGTGATGTTTAATCAATAGGTCTTCGCTTAAGGCTTGAGGAGGACAGGCAATGGCACCTGCAGTCATATTCAACTCAAACAACTAATTCAGGTTGAACCTAAAGCTTATCATGAATTCTATATATTATATCATCATCATCATCATTATCATCTACCATAAATGTGTTTTTTAATCTCCCGATAGTTTTGTAGCTGGCTACATTACTATTTATCGAAAACGATTTAATCTTTACTTTATTCCTTCCAATTCACAAACAAAAAATAACATAACTTATTCCCAAAGAAAATAAAAATATCCCAAAACAAAAGAAAAAAATATATATTACGTTACCCCAATTGTTATGCAAACAAAACCAAATTTCAATCCATTTTTATTTTTCGAATTCTCTTCCCAAAGAAAACCTTAATTATCATCTCTTTGATTCCAATTACGCACACATTCAATATCAAATTGTATATTGTTTTATATAAAAATTTGGGCGTTTTTGATTAAACCGTTAAAAAGTTTAATTGATTGAGGAATATATATATATATATATATATAGAGAGAGAAAGAGAGAGAGAGAGAGGATAAAGATCAACTAAAGACATCGTAAAAAGATAAAAAGTTTTTTTTTTCAAAAAAAGTTCTCGAAAAATTCCCAAAAAATTCCACAAGATCGGGTATGATGGTGCATGAAAAAGTTGTGAAAAACTTTTTTCTAAAAGTGGATATTTTTTCTGAAACAAATTATGAAAAAATACGTTTGCGCATTAAATTGTTTTTTTGTGAAAATTGATTTTTGCACCCAACTTCTTTTGACTTTTTTCATCAAAATAATATTGCACATCTAACTAAAACAAGTTGAAAATTTTGTGCATCAAAATTTTTTTGCGCATCAAAATTCGTTTTTTGTGCATTAAAAAAGACGTATCAAAACTCAAAATTATAAAAAATGTTTTCACAAAAGTTTTATGCACCAACATACCCGATATTGTGGAATTTTTGGAGAATTTAAAAAAAAAAAATTACTCTTTTTACGGATATTTGTCTTTTTATTTTAACTTTACCATATATGTATGTATGTATGTATGTATGCATGCATGCATGCATGCATGCATTCATGCATGCATGCATGCATGATCTCTCGATTTTGCGATATATGTAGAATATTGAATCATCTGTACAAATTTAATAAATCATCATCATAACTCGATTTTAACAATGATTTGTGAATCAAATTTGTGATTTATAGATTCGATTCACCATAAAATGATGTTTACTTGTAAATCAAATAAAAAACATGAATCAATTTGCTCAAACGAAGATTTCTCAATCTTCTCAAATAAATATCTTCTCAATGGAAGCATATATATATATATATATATATATATATATATATATATATATATATATATATATATATATATATATATAGAATCCGGATCGATTGAGAAGGTTTTTTTTTTGAGAAGATTGAGAAGGTTTTCAAAAACGATAGATTTTTAACTTTGATTCATGTTTTTCAAGCGTAAAACTCATTTTAATGTGATTAAAATTCAAAATGTGCAAAAAAAAA
This sequence comes from Chrysanthemum makinoi, assembly GCA_910596185.1. Taxonomy (NCBI): domain Eukaryota; kingdom Viridiplantae; phylum Streptophyta; class Magnoliopsida; order Asterales; family Asteraceae; genus Chrysanthemum; species Chrysanthemum makinoi. The sequence goes on from OU343218.1 coordinate 259,278,605, forward strand.
TTGAATCAATGTTAAAAATCTCTCGATTTTACGATATATGTAGAATACTGAATCATCTGTACAAATTTAATGAATCATCATCATAACTCGATTTTAACAATGATTTGTGAATCAAAATTGTGTTTTATAGATTCGATTCACCATAAAATGATGTTTAGTTGTGAATCAAATCAAAAACATGAATCAATTTGCTCAAACGAAGATTTCTCAATCTTCTCAAAATAACAACCTTCTCAATGGAACCGGAGCCTATATATATATATATATATATATATATATATATATATATATATACACACACACACACATATATATATACTAGTAGCAAAACCCGTCCATCGGATATTTATTAAATTTGTAGAGTAAATTTTTATTATATATATAAAAATATTTCATAATTATTTTATAAATATTTCATAATATTTTATAAATATTTATAAAATATTATATTTTATAAATATATCATAAATATTTATTCTGTTAATATTTATAAATATTTATTCCGTTAATACCTCATTATATATATATATATATATATATATATATATATATATATATATATATATATATATATATATATATATATATATATATATATATATATATATATATATATATATATATATATATATATATATATATATTTTATAAATATTTCATAATTAGTTAAATGAATGTAGATTTAGTTAAATAGTTTATAAATTTGCTTGAGGATTAGTTATCGCGTTTTGTTAGGGAGTGTTTGGATTAGCTTCTTTTCCCCACTTATAAGTTTATTTAGTTTTTGTATACCTGATAAGGCTACTTTTTTTTGGGATTACGGGATTGCTAAATTCAGCTTATGGCGCCGCATGTATTCGATGTAAAAGTTTATCGTTAACTTATGACACCAGAGGTAGTTTGTTAGTGCTGGTAGACTTGAAGTTTTTGTAAAATAGAATTCAATTTGAATGTTTATCGTCAACTAAGTTACATTAATTAGTATTTGTGGTGTATGATTGTCATGCTAAACGATTTGAATGTTTTGGGTCTAATTGTATCCGTTATTGTGTAGCTTTAAATGGTTTGTTGTACTTTAGTTATGTCGATGACTTTTCTGATTGTGAACTGAAGATCGATTCCGGTTAAACTTTTTAGTTCACGTGACAGTAACTTTTAGGCTTTATTGAATCAGTTATTGTGTAGATATAAACCTTCTCTTATTGTATAAAATATTTATTGTGGTAACGTAAAAATTATGACTTGTGGTTTTTATTTTTAGGATTTAGTAGAACAAATATATACTAAAAACTAAAAAGTAATAAAAAGTTAAATGAAACGGTTAAGATCTATAATTGATGTTACCATAATCTATAAAACGGCTAAAAGTACGTAAGTATTTTGATTTTTTGTTTTTATTTTTAGGATTTAGTAGAACAATTATATACTAAAAAGTAATTAAATGTTAAATGAAACGGTTAAAATCTATAATTGATATTACCATAATCTATAAAACGCCTAAAAGCATGTAAGAGCATCCATTATGATAAACCTTTTACAAAGGTTTATACATTAATACTTCAATAAATTTTAGACTTTTTGATTTTATAAACCTATATTCACTATAGTATAAATCTTTGCAAGTTCATAAAATGTCTTTTTTAACAAATGCATTAAATATATTGAATTCATAAAGAGGTTCAAGAATTAGAACCTCCTCTTGCCACATACACATGAAATGAGTGTCCACTATGGTTGAAATAAACATAAACCTTTTCATCTTTCTTAAACCTTTTCATAAACCCACCATAGTGGATGCCCTAAGTACTTTGATTTTTGGTTTTTATTTTTAGGATTTAGTTGAACAAATATATAATAAAAATTAATTAAAAGTTAAATTAAACGGTTAAGACATATAATTGATGTTACCATAATCTATAAAACGGCTAAAAGGAGGTAACTACTTTCTTACCATTTGTTCTAAACAATATTAATCATGAATATCTTTTACATTTGATAATATAATTAACATTTATTATTATTATTTTGTTTTTGTTAATTATGTTTATTTAGTTATTGTATATAGGTGCTTCTAGCTGATTTTTTTTTTACTAAATTTAGATGATGTTGACGAATATGAAATATGTGTAAATGGATTTATGGTTTTATTTGATGTTCGTTGTGATGAGAATATGTATGTATTGTCGGGTTACAAGTGGATTTTTGTTGTTGATACCCTTTGTTTGTTAAGTGGTGATGTTTGTGTGTTTACCAGGAATAGAGGTGGTTTTCAAAAGGGCGGCTTCTTTAAGGAGGCTCCAAGTACCATTTTACCGAGTTAGAGCAATGTTATTGTTTTTGTTCAGACTTCTTAAATTTTATTGTTTAAATTTGATTTCACTATTTTGTTAGTTTACATTATAATTATATTCTGGTGTGTTACGTGTTTTAATTAGTTTTTTGATGACGTTGTTAATAGTTATATAAGGTTTTGTTTTCAATAAGTTTTTAAACGAAATTTTGTAAACCAAGATACATGATTAAGATAGCTCGAGTATATGTTTTTAGAATTCTCGTAAACTTACAATGTTTTTTTAATAAATTTTTTAAATCCTAGCTGTGGTGAGTTATTAAAGCAAAACCCTTAATGGGAGGTCAACCAGAATTCATGACTCCCATGCACTCGTCCTCTAACTAAAACTGATTGATTTATACGATCTATTACAGAGCTAACCTTGGTCCATTCATGACCAATACCCTTAATTCTTTGCTTCTCTTTGACAGGAATGTCAACATAGTTGGTAGCTGTATGATCATGTTCTGCCATTGTGGCTTCCTTATTTGCTAAAAGCATACGGTTGTAACTCATTAAGCATCAAATGGTACTACAAGCATACAGTTGGATCTCATTAAACATAATAATACCTTTAAGTAACGAACCATAAATATTGCAGTAATAGGATTTATAATACATGCAATGTTTGTTTAAGTGAACTGCATTTGAAAGAGAAATAGAGATGGTGAAGAAGCAATATGCAATTGTCCTGTGATAATTTCTAGTTTCGGTCCGGGATGTCTCATATAATTAGAGTTCTTATTTGCCTGGAATGAGAAATGAATCCCCCTATCATCTTATATCGACAAACCACCACACATTGTATTTGTGAACAGAATACGCATACGTTTGATGTTAGTTTAAACTCTCTAAATTTACAAAAGTTAAACTAATTCAGCCAAGAACCTAACCAACATTTGCAGCTTGTTTCGGCTTTTTAATAAAGCTTTCAACTGAGTTTGGATGGAGCCCTTTGGTATAAGGGACTCTCCAAAAATAGGCGTATGTCACATAATGCAATGCGCACACGGTATTCTTTAGTAAAAGGTGAAAGAATAGTTCGCTTTGTGCTCACTGTGTGGCTGCGTGTCTTTCCCATTCTTACCTGCTTGCATTATATAGTCACTTTCATTTCTTTTGTTTTCCTCATCCAGCCTATGTGGGACAAACCCATTTTCGGTTTTGCAAGTTTTCTTTGCTTGAGTTCCCAATTTAAATACTTAAACATGTTTGAACCTGTTAACATCTATCTCGATTATTGTACACAAAAGATTAATTAGTCGAAGCTGTTAAGAAAACACCAAATTAAACAAACACATGAACACTACTACAAAATTGGCCTTTTAGACCCGTTGTACAAGCCATTTAGACCGGTTTCTTAGCAGGTCTAAAAGAGGGGAGGTCCAGAAGGTAAATCATATATAGACCGGTTCGAGCACCGGTCATGATTATATAGACCGGTGGTAAACCTTATAAAGACGGGTTCTATCACCGGTCTAAAAGAGGGATTATATAGACCGATGCTTATCATTATAACCGGTCTATATGTGTTTTATTTGGGAAAAAATGTTTATTCAAGAAGCTATCCCAAACAGTCCTCTTTGTAAGTAGTGTGAAGAAACAATCCCAAACAGCCCTATTAGCTGCTGCAATAAGCAATCAGAACTGTAATAGCTTACTGCAACCACTTATAGGGCTTCTTTTGAGATTTCTTCTTAAAACTACTTATAAATGAGACTCTTTGGGATGGCTTCTTGAATAAACAAAACAATCACTAAGATTTAAGATTTAGTAACAACACTTAAAATGCTACAACAGCTCAAAGTCATAAATTAAACAATGTAAGTTCCATTTCAATATAAGGTACAAAATTCACATCTCTCTATTGTTAATAATAAACCTGCTCAAGATCAATAAAAAATAGTAGATCGTCCAGACTCATGATGTCCCCTGGCTTCAGCATTTGATGAGGATGTATAAAGTTCCCAACTTTGAAGGATAATCTAGAACAACATTCGGGATAGCAAAAGGCCAAGAAGCATCTCCTGCGTGTATTAGAGTGAACATCTCTTGGAATACAGTATGCAAGATCCAATTTACAAAGGACTTGAAAATGTATGAAGAATTTCAAACCTGGATAATAGCGCATATCTCGCTTCTTTCCACACCATATGTGATTGAGCGTACCCATATGATGCAAGGTGCTTGCGAATCTGTTGCAACAAAATTTGGTGTTAAACATATGCTTATATAGTATGGCACCTCACCGATTAGAAATTAAATTACATATGCTTATATAGTATGGCACCTCACCGATTAGAAATTAAATTATCTCTTTTTCACCATTTAGTGCAAATATAAAGAATTTGTGATCCCTGAAACAATATAACGGCATCGAAGTACATCATGGGATGCCATCTTATTCAAAGATCCACACACGAAACATTTTCAACTTCCAGAGTATAAAGATTTGACAAAAAAAGAAAGAGAGATGAATGGTAACCTCTGCTATTGTAAATGCAGACTATCTCCAAAGTAAACAATAGTTCCAGCTGCAACCAAAAGTGCCTCGCCTAAAAATAAAAACGACGTCGTAGGTAAGTAACACAAACCGAAACTATGAAAGAAAAGAAATAAACACACAGAATTACCAAATGAAGCACATGCTGGAAATATTTAAGGGGTATTTACATACATCCCCACCCAAACTTCAATAATTACATATTTCCCCAAAGCATGCTTTAATAGCATTGTACATCATGCATTAGAAACTTGTGTTTTGGGAAAATATGTAATTTTTGAAGTTTCCTTGGGTATATATGAAATTCCCCCAATATTTAAAGGACATGCTGAATGAATTTCAAATCTGCAAAAGGACATATATATTATAAGCTTCTTATGCTAAAAACTAAGTACATACATATTGTTTTAATATATTTTGGGAAAACCGTACATGAAATGTTCATTTAATCAATAATATATTTTGCTAAAAACAAAGAAGTCGTTTTTGCAATTTAGCAATAAATGTTCATTTAATCATTCGTATATTGTTTGTTAATGAATCTGTGTCACATAACCCAACTCTAAGCATTTTGGACATGGGTATAACAGCTTTTGTCACTGAAATATCTTTAATGACGCACAACCTATGTGTACTAACGAAAATGATATTGTTTTCTTATAGAACGTAACCCTTCCATACTTTCTGTAACTGTTCTTGAAATTGTATTTTTAAGTATCTCTTGAATCATGTTTAGTTTTATGTTTTTATCATCACAAGTTTATAATGTTTTTATGTCTTTGTAGGTTGTTTACATACATTGGTCAAGTGGTGGCACTTACATATCAAACAAGTGGTGTCTTTGTGTTAGGATCGGACACGACACATACAAACACAATTAACTGCCACAATTAAGAACACAAGGATTTAAGGTGGTTCGGTCTAATCTGACCTACGTCCACGCCGGGTAACTAGGAGTATTTTAATTCATCTGAGTTGTGTGTTGTTTACAAATACAGAGCAATCTCTTAAATAGAGATTGAGATGATAACTGGTCAAATAAACACACTGTCAATTACGGCTGTCAATTACGGCCGCCCATCAATCACCGTAAATTATGGCCGTCCATCAATCTAGAAGAACATGGTTAATTACGGCTGTCCATGTTTTCTAGCACTACCTTTTTGACTAGCCTAATAAGTGGCTTCACACTCAACAATCTCCCACTTGAAGCCACGAAACAATCTTCATCTGTGCTTCAACTGTGTATCTCTGTATTTATGTAAAACAAGAACTTTAGTTCTTAGCTCCATCCTAGTTACCGTTGCCTTCTCATCAGTTAACCTGAAGGCCCGTTGAAGCTCCCGTTAGCTCCAACACATCAGTCATGACTGAAACTGTCACTGACCCATTCTCTGTTCCTATCGGCTCCCACTGACACGAACTGCCCGATCCTGGAACATCCTGAGAACAAACACTCTCCGAATAAAGCAGATAATCAACTGGAGAGACTTTGACGGCTGGAATACTGGTTCTCTTAACCCACTGTCGTCTGGTAACTCTGACTGAAGCACAACCTGTGCTCCCACTGCTGTTAGGATCAGGGGAGAATAATCGAGAATAATCAGTAGCAAAACAAAAGGAGATCAGACAAAAGTTTCTTGTATTACAAATCAAAGGATACAAGATGAGTGTAGTGTGTGTACAAAAGTAGATGATTACAAACGGGGGGATAAGCCCTTATTTATACTAGGGCTTATTGGATTCTAGAAGATTCTAATACAAATATCTTAGATTTTCCTATAAGCTAATTTCTAGCTTATTCTAGATTAGTCTACCAAAGTATCTAACTTATTCTAGATTCTTCCAAAATACCCTTTAGACCAAAATTACTAAACTACCCTTAGGAGGTGAAGTCACAATATCTAACAATCTCCACCTTGACTTTAGCTCCTAAGTAATGCCATATTTCCAATTACTGATATTGAGCAAATCCAAACTTGCTCAAAGCAACTAATGGCTGTAATGGTAGCTTTCCAACTTATAACCGAATTTCCAATGGTGAAGCCATAACCTGTCAAGGATCTTCTAGCATCAAGATCCGTAACATAATCCAAATCTGAGTAGACGGCAACCAAATATCTACGTTCACCACCGTAAATGAGGCCAAACATCAAAGGAATTGAGTTAAACTAACTCCTCCACCTGCTTCAAATCAAATTCAAAGTTCCAAAAGCTAGAGATACTAGCCAATTTCAAATCAAACGATCGATTCCCAAAAGCTATCCGAAACAAAATCGATCCAGAACAAATGCCGATAACTTCAAAACGAACAATCAAATGTTAGCCGAAAAATTCAAAACGGCCAACTGAACAAACCAATCGGCTCAAACGATCTTCACTAGTGACAATCAAACTCGGAAACAAACTTCAAATCCCGACAAACGAAGATCCAAATTTCCAGGTGACAAATTCCAACGATCGAACAAACTTCAAACGACTTGAATTAAGTCTTCAAACACCAAATCGATCTTCAAATGCTAATACCAAGTTCAAATTCTAACGACCCACTTATTGGCAAGTATTATGGTCCAACTTCAAACTTATTATCCATATCAAACAAATTCAAGTTAATAAATAACTTGACGAACGGCATCTGATAATTCAAACGCCCCAAATATGATACAGATAATAATACCAACGACCCACTTATCCATAAGAATTACATCATCAAATAGCTCCACCATAACTGATTATTCCAAAACTCAAAACAAAAACAATGAGCAAACCCGAAATCCAAATTCACCGCCAACTACCAAATGAAATCAAAGAACTAACAAATATTGGCACAATTCCAAAATCCCATTTTCTGATTCAAAGCCCTCTTAGCCAAAGCCCCAAATTCTAACCCAATAACTAATGGATCCACAAAGATGAGATTTTTAAAATACATCCCTACAGAAATTGATCCAACACAAGTTCTAACTATCCCTAATCCCAATCAACTAACACCTTCAATATATCAAGCAAGAAGAAGCAACAAAAGATTGAAACAAACCTGATGTTTTCAAGACTGACCGACAACAACCACCAAACACCAAACAAATTCATACTTGGTGTCTTCAACTAATCGAACCAGCAGCCACCAAACACAAACGAAAAAGACAATCAAATGGTTTCAAGAAATTAATTCTTGAAATCAACCAAAAGCTGATGTCAATCACAAGAAACCCAAAATAGTTGCAGCTTGCTTCAATCGATCGAGTGGCTCTGATACCAATTTGTTAGGATCAGGGGAGAATAATCGAGAATAATCAGTAGCAAAACAAAAGGAGATCAGACAAAAGTTTCTTGTATTACAAATCAAAGGATACAAGATGAGTGTAGTGTGTGTACAAAAGTAGATGATTACAAACGGGGGGATAAGCCCTTATTTATACTAGGGCTTATTGGATTCTAGAAGATTCTAATACAAATATCTTAGATTTTCCTATAAGCTAATTTCTAGCTTATTCTAGATTAGTCTACCAAAGTATCTAACTTATTCTAGATTCTTCCAAAATACCCTTTAGACCAAAATTACTAAACTACCCTTAGGAGGTGAAGTCACAATATCTAACAACTGCCATGAATGCCCCTGACTGGTTTTACTGAACCTTTTCTAGCACGTTCAACTTGAATCTGACCCGTGACTCTGGGTTTGCCATCTGCAAAGCAAACCTTCTTCTGCCCACGAGACTCTGTGAACCGGACTTTGGTCTTCTTCTGAACCGGGAAGGTTACTCCCTCAGACGGTAAACTGACCACATACAGCGAACCTTGTTTCTTTCCTCGAGCTACGACTAGATTTCCCTTCATAACCTTCCACTGCCCGTTCCTGAACTTAACCTCGTGTCCCTGTTCATCCAACAACCCAACAGAAATCAACTGTTTCTTCAGACTTGGAATTACCCGGACATCCTTCAAAGTCCATAGACCGACTGGAGTCTTCAGATCTAAGTCACCTATGCTCGTTACATCAAGAACCTCATCGTTCGCCAGTCTTACCTTACCAAAATCCCCTTCTTTCAGATTTCGCAGTGCTTCACGGCTGTGGGTAGCGTGAAATGAAGCACCCGAATCCATAACCCAGGAATCCACTGAATTCTCAACACAACAAATGAGAAAATCTCCTGATTCTTCAGAGGATACATTGTTTACTTCTTTCTTGTCTTTTGGACATTGATTCCTGAAATGTCCAACCTCTTTACAGTTCCAACAAGTCACATCATTTCGAGTCCTCGACTGACTCCTTCTCCTGTTCCCACTCCCACTACCTCTGTTATTTCTTCTACCTCTGACCGCATTCAATTGTTCACTTGATGATTCCCCGGAATTTCTTCGTCTGACGTCTTCGCCTAGAATTAAATCCCGAATTCCCTCAAAAGTGAGACCTTTCGATCCAGATGAACTAGTAACGGCTGTAACTGTTCCGGACCAGCTGTCGGGTAATGATGATAACAGTAGTAAAGCTTGAACTTCATCCTCGAACTTTATTCCCACTGACCCAAGTCTGGATAAAATCGAGTTTAAATTGTTGATGTGCACTGTAACTGAACTTCCTTCCCATCAAACTTCTCAATCTTGATCTTACTATCATCTGCCATTTTAACAAACAAATTACCAAATTGCTACAAACCAAACAGGTTCGTACTGCTAAATGGCAATTATACGAGCGGAAGCAATGAAATAGAAACACGAGACTTTTCTATTTCGTGTGTTAAATGGCTATGAACTTCTGCAAAGATCTTGATTAAAATATGAGGGACTACTTTTGTCAAAGTAGAAAACTTGTGACACCAACCTTAAAAAAATACTCCTTTTTTTTAAAAGGAAGAAACAACCACCGGTCTTTTATTCCCCAAATAAAAAAAGATACAGCAGGTCCTTTTCTTCTTCCCCAAAAAATCACCTTGTCTGGTCCTTTATCTGCCCAAGAATCACGCCTCCCTTTCCCAAAAAATCACGCCTGGTTCTTTCTTTAAAAAAAAGAGACCACCACTCCTGATAAGAGTATCACTCCTGATCCTGATCAGTCCGGCTTCTCCGGCGATCGGTACGGCTTCTCCGGCGATCGGGGTTTAATCAATGATCGGTGACTGGTGATGATGGTGACAATCGCTGAGGCGGGTAGGTGGCGCTGGCTGTTGGGTTGTGACAACCGCGGTGATTGGTGGCTGGTGGCTGGTGGTGATGGCGCTGATCAATACCCTGGTCTCGATATCTGCCAACAGGTAAGCTTCTTCACCTCTGTTCGTATGTGTCAATCAAGAGCCAAAGCTCTGATACCAGTTGTTAGGATCGGACACGACACATACAAACACAATTAACTGCCACAATTAAGAACACAAGGATTTAAGGTGGTTTGGTCTAATCTGACCTACGTCCACGCTGGGTAACTAGGAGTATTTTATTTCATCTGAGTTGTTTGTTGTTTACAAATACAAAGCAATCTCTTAAATAGAGATTGAAATGATAACTGGTCAAATAAACACACTGTCAATTACGGCCGCCCATCAATCACCATAAATTATGGCCGTCCATCAATCTAGAAGAACATGGTCAATTACGGCTGTCCGATGGTATCCAATTATAGCTGGGTCTAGGATTGTTAGGCTTCTTATGTCCAACATCCTTAAACATTCTACCCGATGGTATCCAATTATAGCTGGGTCTAGGATTGTTAGGCTTCTTATGCATAGTGGAAGACTTATCCTTATTCCTAGTTTCCAAAGATTTTGTAGTTGGTATCCATATAGACGAAGTTTTCGGATTGTTTTTCTTCATATACACAGTAGATGACCTAGTGAAAATCCTAGACTTAACAGGAGCATTTACTTTCATTAGGGATTTAGAAAACAGTTATCATGATGTGCCTTAAAGATGCATTTCAGACAATTTGAGCAAACAGCTTGTCTGGATTCAGAAACTGATCTAGAGTTCTTAGAGTGATTTGCTATGGGAATAGCTTTATTCAAAATGCAACTACTCTTAGATCCAAGCCAATCCTTAGTGTTTAGTTGAGTGTTCCTAGGAGATGGTTTAAAGCTACTAGCAGTGCCTTGAAATCTCATAGAATTCATCGCTCTAGGTCTAGCACCTAAAATTCCATCTGTTCTAATTTGTGCCTTTTTCCTAGCTTTTTCTAGATCATAGTTCTTGAACAAATCATTCATATCATGAGAATTCTTAGGAAAATAAAGTGAAGTGACTGATTTTGACAAAACTTGTTTCGCATCAACTTGGGAGGCAAACCGTGTTTTCAAAAAATTTGTTCGTTCAGACTTAAATGCAGTCGGTTGTCTAACAACCGGTTTTCCCAAGATTGATGGTTTTGCAAACTTAGTGTTCACACTATTCCCTGTTGTTTTACTGAGCTCATTCTTTAAGGCAACTATTGTGAAACTCTTATCCTGAAGTTGAGCTTTGAGTTAATCAATTTTTTCTATCAAAGAGTTTATTTGTTCCAATGACTTTGTTCTAGCTTTATTGACAGAGTCACTTAGTTCTATATGATGCTTTCTCAAAAATTCATTTTCCTTTAGTAATTTGGCCATACAAACCGCTAATTCATCATTTCTCATTTGAATATCATCAATAGCATTAACATCAGAATTAATTGTAACCAAATTACTTTTCACATGCATATCAGAAATATGTTTCTTCAAATTGTTGATTGTCAAGTTTTTGTCCTGAAGCTGAGCTTTCAAAGTGTTTATTTCAAAAAATTCACAGAATTCAGGAAATTCTGGATTTTTGCATGGTTTATGAGATTGTAAACTTTCCTTTTTACATTGTATTGCGATTTCAAGTGAAATGCAACGTTTTTCAAGTTGTGAAAATCTGTTTGAAAGTTCATCGTACTTTTTCTTATCAACCATATTGTTAGTTTTGAAAACACTAGTTTCAGACTCAGCTTCAGTCAAAGAACATTTGTTAGAATCATGTTCAGCATCGTGATCAGTTTGTTTAAGAACATTAACAGATTCATTTTGTTGTTCAATTAAGGGTACCTCAGCAAATGAGATGTGTTCATTTATTTTTCTGAAATCTGCTTCTGCATTCTGTTTAGCACGAGTCACTGAGCTGTTGCTTGTATCAAGATTGTCTTTATCAGTACTGCTGCATTCAGTGACAACTGATACAGCATCCGATGCATTACCCGAATCAACCATACTATCACTTGATTGCACCCCACATTCATTCATTTTACTGTTCACAACATCCACTTCTTTTGTGACAGGAGTTACCGAGCAGCTGGTTACATCATTCATTGTTGTCTCAGATATTCTGCATTCAGCAACACCCGACCTATTATTTGATACATTAACCGACTCATCACAACTATCTTTCAATTGCACCCGACACTCATCAACTTTTTCATCTTTCTGTGTAACTTCCTCAATATACTTCTCCACATTATCCATGAGTTGGATAAATGTCTCTATGAACATGTTAACTTCCATTCCAGTGTGATTTTTGAATGACATTTCAGTCATATCACAGTCATAATCTGAAGTGTATTCCTTATTGACGAATGACTGAAATTGTATGTTGATCACCTGAAGTGATGCTCTAGAGCTAGCTTCTCGAACTTTTTCTCTGTCAAGTTGTTGTTCCAATTGTTCTAAGTTTAAGATTAATGTGCCCGTGAACGTTGATAATTCTTGATGGAAAAGTGCAGCAAATGTTCGTTCCGTTCTCTTAGTTAGAAGTAACGTGAGGTGTGAATGAAGTTGTTGAAAAGGTTCAATGCCACTATCCTTGGCAATAGTTTGCAATTGTTGAATCTAGTGCAATTCTGTCTCATGTGAATTTGAACACAAAGATTCCTTCATGAGTGATTGTTGTTGTGAGGCCATATCATTATTTCCCAAATTAGCTGTTTCTGATTCAACAACGTTTTTCTGTTGTGTTTTGTTGGGAATCTTATGTTCATCGATCATGTCGTACAACTTGAGTATTTTGGTGATGACAGAAGCAGAGTTGTTTGACATGATGTGATTGTGCACGGGATTTTACAAGTCTATGATTTAAACCGAGAAATAGAATCTTTCGCGGGATTTTACTAAAATCATGACTAAACCGTTAGATAGTGAGAAATGAGAACTAGAATGTAGTTAAGGAGGATTGTTGATAACGTGAAGAAAAACGAGGTATTATAAATGATAAAGGAGTGGATCTTTGTCAATCGTTTAAGCTTTAACAATGATTATTGCAAAAGTTAAATGACTAAATCTACATGAGCCCGAATAATCTCATCCCAAAATAATTTCCTCAACTTTCAAGACCAATAAATTCAAGTCTAGACAAAATATGAAATTGCCTCTTGTGGTGATAGACAGAAAGTATATCAAAACCGTAGATTACTTAACGTTATTACTTTTTGTCAAAGAAATGTCTTATGTGATTATCCGACAGTCTCAGCCTTTTAGAAGCCCACGTACAAAATGTTGGGTCAATGTTAAAACTAACAGCCCAAGTTAACTTATTTAAACTATAACCCACGTCCAAATATAAGCTTAGACCTAATATTTTGGTATAAAAGACTCACTAACCACACTTAACCCTAATCCTAAGTACTCTCAAAAAAGCGCAGTCAACACAATTTTTCAAAGATCTCTCTCTCAAACCAACTAAAAACGCAACCACCAAATAAATCAAACCCAAATCAAATCGTTCTCACCTTTAATCTTTTCTGTTTTCAAAACGATAACCACTAAAAAAATGTCCTTTGATTTCCTCTTTCAACAAACCGAAACACAAAAAAAGATATGAACACGGGTAGGTTTTGATGTTTATGTTCTTATTTTTTATTATTTTTTAAAAAAAAAAAAAAATTTGTAAAACCGAAAGGAAGGAATGATGAAACCGTTTGGTTTTTATTCTTTTAATGTTCGGATAGTGAAAGAAGTAATCTTCTAAAAACGATCTATGATGTGTTTGTTCAAACTTTTAAATCTGATAAAAATTGGAAGAAAGTTGAATATCACTGAGATCTTGTGTCTTGTTAATTAGGGTTGAGTCTTGGTTTTGAATTAGATTTGAAGGAGAGGTGATTTTTGAATCTGTGATGATGAGGTTTTCGAAGGTGGGGATGATTGTTGGTTATAGAGATTGATTATAGGGATAGATTTTAGATGTGGTCTTTTTTTTCTTTTTTTTTAATAAATCTGCACAAGTTGCTATAAAAATTGCACAAGTCGCTAGGTTTTGTAAATACAAAACCCAAGTCGCTAGTTTTTTTTTTTTTTTTTTAATGAAAACACAAGTCGCTATGTAAACATAAACACAAGTCGCTAAGAAAGAATAGACTCAAGTCGCTATGCAAACATGACCCAAATCGCTTTTTAAAGTCTGCATAAGTCGCTAAATAGAGACTGCACAAGTTGCTAAAAAGAAGCTTCACAAGTCTCTAAGAGGAAGTTGCACAAGTCGCTAATATGAATGTCAAGTAGCAGCCAAAAAAACTGGACAAAAAACAATACGAAAATTACCAAAAACAACCCCCAAAACTTAAAATAAGACTTGACCAAGCATCAAACTAAGCTTATCTACCCCTCCTAAACATAAAAGTATAAAGCTTTAGTATATTTGACCAATTAAAATTCAAACTTGGTGCATAAACAAATAAAATTCGAACCAAAGGAAAAAAACAACAATAACCACTTAAAAATTCAAGCACACAAGATATCCAAGATCAAACCATGGCTCTTGATACCATTTGTAGGATATTGGTTATTGTTTTAATCAAATAACATGTATGAGGATTGAATCAAACAAGAAGATTTTAGAGAGAAAGAGAGAGATGGGTGGGATACTTTCTAGAGAGAGAAAGAGATGAGAGAAAAAGAAGTTGTATGATTAAAAGAAATGAAAGCACCAACCGTCTCCACATGTGGAGAGGGTTATTTATAGTTTTTACATATTACACCACCTACGGGCTGTGGATCAGGCATACATTGGGTAAAGACCCGTCCATCCTCCACGGTGTTGCACTAAACTAAACTACGCTACACATAAACTAATTAACTACTTAATAACGTAAATAACAACAAGTCTACGAGCTAACTTATGCTAGATAATATTTGGGGTGACCGACTCTTCACAATGGAATTTCCAATTCCTAACAATAATGCAGATTTTAGGTTTTGTATTTATAGGCCTGATCATAGTTACGGCGTAACGTAAGTTGAGAGTTACGCCGTAACATAATTATCCTCCAAACAAAACTCTCGTAGTGGTGATTATGGCGTAACCAAAAGAATAGTTACGCCGTACTTACAACCACTATTCTAAAAGGCTCCGCAAAGGCCTCGCAAAGGCGTGAGGCTTGGTCATGCCGCCACGCCGCTTTATGGCACATGTTTTTGTAAACTCGATATTTATGAGTTATAATATAAATATATAAATATTTTCATACTTTTTGACGCCTTATGCCACGCCTTATAAACGCAAAAGCTTCGCCTTAGCCGCAAAGGCGTGAGGCTTGGTCATGCCGCCATGCCACGCCTCACGCTATTTATAACCTTGCTTACAGCTCAGCATTAAATTTGTTGAGAGTTACGTCGTAACTTAAATACCCTCCAAACTCAAGTCTCGTAGTGCTGGTTACGTCGTAATGCATGTTAGGAGGTTACGGCGTAGTTGACGGAGGCGTGAAATTCTCCATGACCTAGATGGTTACGGCGTAACTTAAGTTGAGAGTTACGCTGCAACTGCAGTTGACTTGGTCTTTGTAACGTAATCCCAGCTACGGCGTAATTGAGAATATGAGTTACGCCTTAGCTTCTTCAATGATAGCATACTAAGGTAAATCTGTTAAGAAAATCTCTAAATCCGCGTCTCTAAGCTCCAATGCTCATGTATTACTTGGAAATGAAATACAAAGGAATAAGAGTATATATCCATATAAATGACATAAAATATGAGCATAAACGAGGGAAATTGGCACTTAAAAGTCAGGATTATTTTATGTTATCATTCACTCACTCCGTGTTGTCTACTTTGAGATGCTCCGGTTTGAGAACGGCTAGTACAAGCTGCGAAACCCTGTCAAGGAGATTCTTCGGCTAGTACAAACAAGCTGCGAAACCCTGTCAACGAGGAACCGTGGTTCTTGCAGCCCCATAAAACGAACGTGAACAAAGACACTTTCGTGTGTTTATTGCTAACTGTTGTTTGCAGAAACTCCCGACGGTTGCATCTGATGGTCAATGAGATGTCAATTCATAGACACATGCTCACACCTCACACTCACAATTGAAGAAATCATGATAAGCAAAGTCGTATTACATTGCTTCCGCAATTCTGATGAAGAATATCATGATCCAGAAAAGTGTGAGCATGTCGGTCCAAAAGTCACAACTTCACATGACGGCAATACTTCAATGGCTAATGATCACAAGGAAAGCTCATGATCATAAGACAAAGGAACATTCATTTCAAGAAATACTACTGAAGATACAAAGTTGTTTATATTGACGAATCAAAGTCTACGAGCTCGAACATGAACCTTATGATAGAATGCTAGGATTTAAATTCTAATTTATTGGTGACCTCCCTTAGGGAGAGATTGTTAGGACTCAGAAAATCCATATAGATGAGTCGGTCACCCCGACTATAGTCTAGCATAAGTTAGCTCGTAGGCTTACCATTATTTATTAGTATAAGATTAGCTTAAGTAACACCGTAGAAGAAGGACGGGTCTTTACCCACTGTATACCTGATCCACAGCCCGCTGTAAGGCGTACTATGTTACTATATAAGCCCTCTCCCACCAAGGGAACGGGTTGAATGTTCTTTGCAATCTAACATTTCACATTTCACTTTCTCTCTCTAGCATCCCATTTTCTCTCATCTCTTTCTCTCTCTACAAGTCGACTAGTACATTAAATCCATATGGTGTTATGATATCAATTATCCTACACATATCATACAAATCCAAATTCGAAACCTACTAGCTCATATCAAGTGATAAATCTGAATCCAACATCGCCTGAATGTTATTGATCATCACTGAATTACTAGCTTCCACGACTACATTCTTTTCCATCTCTTCTGAACCCAACATTGCTAGAATGTTGTTGTTCATCTTTAACTTAAGATCATACATGATGTAAACCTTTAAGCAGTGCTCTTGTTGCCGTACTACTATTAAGTGTCCGAATTGCCGCAAGTCTCAACTCATAACAAATATAACTCTTATTCACCGCAATCTGTCTCTCAACAAGCAGCTCCAGAGCCAACCCGTATTTCGTTATCGGTGTAACCTCTAACAGCTATACATCTAATAATTGTATCCATATTTTTCTGAAACTTAAGTGGCACATAAACATAAAATTCATCCTAAGATCATCGTACTAGCCAATCTATCTACTATTTTTAAACACGCAAAAATAACTAGCTGCACAAGTAACCTAATCTACCATATATTAAGATAAATAAAATACATTACGGAATCATTCAAACCTGAACTCTGAACTTGACTCTCATTGCAGCTAACGTAAAACAACACTACAATTCACCTAAACAAGCAATATTGGAGAATAAATGTCAACACAACCTTTAAACACGCCTAATAATTGTTCGAAATCAAAACCATACACTACCAAACTCTAACACGATATAAACAAAATGCTAATTAATATCAGATACACTGAAACTTGTAAACTGTAACAATTGTGCAATATAAAAGTTGAATAATCAAAGCAATCCAAGTCAAATTGTTCTTCAAACAACTAAATAGTATAAAAAATATAAAAATAAAAACAACACTTAAGTGTTGAGCTGTTGATAATCAAAAGTACATAAAGAATAAATCCAGCTGATAACATCAAATAATTCTGATTTTTAAGTGTCAATTTCCCCCGATTATGCTTATATTTTATATTGGTTATATGGATATATACTCTTATTTATTTATATTTCCAGGTTATATATGAGAATAGGAGCTAAAGAGATGCGGTTTTGGATATGTGCTTTAATGGTTTATACCTTAGTATGCTCTCATGGAAGAAGCCACGGCGTAACTCACATTCTCATTTACGTCGTAGCTAGGAATTCGAATATGAAGACAAAGTCAACACTAGTTACGGAATAACTATCAACTCAAGTTACGCCATAACCATCTAGGTCATTAGGAATTTCGCGCCTCTATCAGTTACGTCGTAACCCCCAACATGAGTTACGTCATAACCGGCACTACGAATTTCTTGATGGGATCTTTGAAGATTACGGCGTAGCCACTTGTAATCCTCCTTAAGGTTACGCCGTAACCATCACACCAAGATTTGATAAAGGAGGATATTTAAGTTACGGCGTAACCACATTATAAGGTTACGCCGTAACATGATCGGGCCTATAAATACAGGCACTAAATTCTGCATTTGATATCATTCACTCACCACAAAAAGTCAGAGAACGTGAAGTGGGTCCTCAAGGCAGATCTTATTCAGCATACGGAGCTATTTCCAAGGGAGAAGTCACAACATATCATCGATAAGCTTTAGCGATTCCTATTTCATTACATTTTGATTCATGTATTCATTTACCATGTTAAACATTGAATTGAGTGTTTTGTTTAAGTTTTCGCACTTCTATTATTGTTTCTAGTGTATGCATTCATAGTTCGTTGGGAGCCACCCTTGCTTTGGTAGTTCTTAAGCCCGATTGTATTTGCTTGCTTAGGAGAATTGACCAAAGGACCCTAGGGAAGTAGGTTGCGAGGGTTGATAAGAATTGACCAAAGGACTATCAATCCCTCTCGTGCGAATTGACCAAAGGATCACCTTCCGAAAGGCGGAACTTAAGAAGTTAGGGATGTGTGTCTAAGATGCTAGCGCCCGGGCATACATTGTTTCGAATCTTGCATGTAGGGAACTTAATGACTTAGCATAGATTATCAGGAATCCCATCAATCCAAAGGGTAATGCCTTTGATATCGGATGGGGATCTATGAGTAATAGGCTAGACAAATTGACCAAAGGAGTCTAGCGAATTTAAACCCCACTTGAAGCGATAAGAAGTAATAATTAGAAAACATAGACATAACATGATAGGATGAATAATTAGGTAAGCACACTTTCTTCTTATTGTTTACAACCTCGTTTAATTTCCGCATTTCATTTCTTGCTTATTAGTATAATTAATCTTTCAAAATATCTTAAAAAACCGTGACACTAGACTTAAATAGAATCTAAAACTACATAGCTCTTAGGAACGACCTCGGCTTTATCACACTCTATACTACGCACGACCGGGTTCTCTGCTCGTTAGTGCAATAAGTAGACCTTAGGTAGACGAAACTTTAGAAATTTAAATCCTGGTCGAAAATCCTGCATCACCAGCCTTTGACAATCACAAAATAGATCAGTTGTCATGTTTGGGTTACAAAGATTGTCAAAAATCTTAGAACCACATAATAGATCTGGTACAACTCATAAATGATGATGATATGTGTGTGTGGTTTTTGTGAAGGTTTGGTAAACAAAAGGGGAAAGAAAAGTAGATCTATATGAGTAATAATCTAAATATATCAAATGACTGTTATGCCCTTTAGCTAAAAACAAAAAAGGACAACAAATAACGGTGTTGACAGGAAAACGGGTCAAGAGACGTATTTGGCCTCAAAAACTTGAAAAAAGAACTCACAGTGACGAAAATGCTAACTTTCGGGTCCCGGCAATATTTTTGGCAAATTTAGAAATCAACGGTGTATTTTTGTCTAATATCAAATTCAAGCGCTTATATAAATATATTTCTTTCCATAATAAATAAAAAACTGTTTTTTATTTAACATCGTGAGTTTACGAGTCCATAAACTAGATTGGTAGCTATCTATACTACTTATAAAGCATTTAACATCCTCTCTCCTAAATTTTTTTAAGATGTCATTAATGTGTTTTTTAAGCATTACAATTTTTAATGCATAATGTACACAATACATAGCTTTTACTAATTTATCTTACACAACATTTTAATGCTTCATTTATTATTTCTTTTTGAATTAATATAGTTTTAATGCAAAAATACACATATAAATGAATATAATTTTAAAATGCATGCAAAACTACAAAATGTCAAAACTATTATTATATCGTAAGAGTGTTTCGAGAACCAATTTAAATAAATTTTGAATTATTTTAAATAAAATTAACCACAAAAGTAAAAAACTGTTTTTTGTAAAAATCTGAACAATTTTTTTGAAGACAAATGATGCAAATGTGCACAATGTTAAGTGCTAATTCAATGATTAATATATTAGTATATTAATTATTATACTTTTCATGAATAACTCTAAATAATTGCTTAAACATGTGAGTTTTTTTTACATTATAAGCATTTTTTTATTTATATATTCTATCTATGTAAGACAAATGTTATAAACAATATTAATGATACAAACATTTTCATAAATATATACTTTACAAGATGTATACGTTATAAGCACTTTTTTATTTATATCTTTTATCTATATGGGACTACGGACTACTATCAACTAATTTGACCATAACCCCATAACATTATTGACTACCGCGACGCAAAGTCACACCACTTTCAATTGTTTTTATATGAATTAGTTTGATATTATCCATCATTTTTTTTAAAGTTACTCAAACTCATTATGTTTTCGCTATTGGTAAAGTTATTGTAAGAGAAAACATAAAATTGAAAACATTTTTTGCCAAAGATTTTATTACTTGATAACAGCCGCCGCAACGTGCGGGTACCCTACTATAATATTCTAAAGAGTTGAAATATGCGACATGAAACTTTTGGCATCCGCAAATTTATCATCACATAAAAAGTTTCAGATTATAAAAGATGCTTTATTGAAAATTTTTATTTTAGTGTACTCGTGCTGGTACCTTGCTAGTCTTATTAAAAGAAAAAAAGTTAGGGAGGTGGATTTGGAAAGAATTAAGAAGATGGATATTTTGTTTGAATAAAAACGTAGTGGTTGGGTCCGGCCCGGTGGTTTTACCGCCTCTAAGATAGATATATATCGCCCCCAAGAAGAGGAGTCGAGTCGGTAGGTACAAGGATCGAGAAAGAAGATGAGTAAAGTATCGAGAAAGAAGATGAGGGATATGTACGTACTTTTTTTTTTTTTTTTTTTTTTTAATAAAGATGTTAATAATTTCTTGTTAGTATTATGGTTTTTGATTGTTGTTGATTTGGATCAACAACAGAAGAGAGATCGTGATGGCAGTTGCACAAACCAAGTCGGAAGCGCGCTCCCTAGCAAAGGCCCTCAAAGAAGGAATGACGCAAACTTTTGAAGAAATTCACGCTGGTGTACGTAACCCCTTATTATTATTATTATCCTAACTTTCTTATTTTAGCAAGCTTACGTATGTTGGCCGTCTTTTAGATAACTAATTTAGATAGCTAAAATATCTTAGATAACTAATTGCTGACACTTTTATATATATAACATTCCTTCTCTCAAAAAGGACTCGTTAAGTAATTTCGTCAAAAAATTCACAAATTCAGGGCCGGACCGGATATATTATGGGAGGTGATACTCACACCATATTTTTTGATGCATGCGAACAATTTGTGCATTACACAAACTGTAATGTACAAATTATGGTGCATTAATCAAAAAATATGGTGTGAGTATCAATTCCCATATATTATTGATTAAGAACAAAAACAGAAAAAGTTTTTTGCCAAAAAAAAAACTACCTTCCTTTACTATTCTGAAATCAACAATTTTTGATTTTTTCATTATCAGAGTATATATTTTTCTAATTTGCTTTGCTCCTTTCTTAATTTAGCCCATTAATCCTGAGTACTTCTACCCCCTTGGAAGCAATGCGGAGTGTTCATCTCAACATTCAAAGAAATTATATAAGCTCACTAGGCAATTAACTCATATCAAGAACCGTTTGGAGACACACCCCGACAACCACACTTATTCTAAACTTTTGTTGGATTCTGTCGAGGAGGTGATTGGCCTTATTACTAACTACCGCGAGGAGACCCGGGAACTGCCTTTTGACTGGATAAAGTACGCCTTTATTATTTCTTTATGTTTATGTATATACACACACCACTCCACAATGTTTCCCATGGCACATTAGCTGATACTTTCTATCGCTGATTTTGGTTAACAGACAAAGGTTTTTATATGAAGAGCACCGGGGTAGGAAGCTTATATATCCACCTGTAAGTATTCACGTTTTGCTTATTCTATTCTTTCCTTTGTTTCTAATCGCGTCTCACTTCACATGTTATCTCTAGTGGAGAAATTAAAGTTCGTTATGTTTCTCGGCCAGGCTTTATTGATTTTTAATTCAGCGCTCATCTTATATTTATTTCAAAACAATTTAAATCTTTTTGTAGCAATGCATTGAAACAATAAGCATTCGGTTTTCGATATATATGTTAAATAAAAAAAATTTAAGAAAAAAGAAGAGAGCCGTAATAGTGAGTTTTATACATATAGACATCTTTCGTGATACCATTCCAATACTTTATGTTTGTTCCATAATGATTGATGTACTAGACTACTAGTTGATGTCATAATAACTTGTGAATGTATTTCAGGGGAACCATTCTCAACTCATGGCTATTAGGCCAAAACTTGTATATTATGAGGTACATACTTCTCTGTTTTGTTTTGACATATGGTTACAGTTTCTGATAATGCACATGCTTTACATTCTTAACAATTTATTTGACCATTTCTTCAGTCAGACGATGAATGCGATACTGTTGAGGGATCTCTGAAGGACCCAAACTTTTCTGGACTTGGTAGACTCGATCTGGTCATCTCCAACCCCTTGGTGGATCATGGTAATCATTTTATTCTTTTGCTTTGCCACTTTCTTATCGATTGACGTTCTTGTGCTAAAAAAGTAAAGTTAGCAAGCTCATTAACCTATTTTTGTTATTGGTCTGGTCTCGTGTGTATATTTTCTTTTACCAGAGAAGTGCCGACTTTAGCGGCAAATAATTACAGTTGGGATAAGTGTTTCGGTAACGTTTATGCATACAACGTAAAATGATCAGAATGTAATTGAATTTTTTTTAACATATGGGATGCCTGTGGTAAAAAAGAAGAAATTATTCCAAGGGCTGTAGGGCTTACATTTAAAAACGTTGCTAAAAATTGATACATCAAAGGGATTGCCTCAAGCTTACAACCTCTTACTATTTTTATCATTGTATAGCTTATATTTACCAAATTGAATACATATAACAACAAATAAAGTTTAAGAAATGGGATAATATATCGGGAGGCTTATAAGTTCATTTCAATAAATGAGTGGCGTATATGTTAAAAGTTGAAAACTTGGGTGGCCTCCATATACATTATCCCTCTAAGAAATAGAATGCACAAGATTAATATTTCTACGGGTCCCTTTAGTAATTTACTAGGACTAATAGCGTTTTGGTTTGCTTCTTCTCATATATCCTTTGACTTTATCTTGAATATCAGTATATGTAGATTACAGCTTATTTTTATTTTCGGTGTCTTTTGTCTTAATGTCTTTATTGTTCATCTAGGTACGAAAGCACTTGCAGTGTCTTATTTGTCATGCCTGGAATCTATATGCAAAACTTTTGAAGGTTAGTCGGTCTTCCATGTACTAAATGAATTGCTATATATATTTTTCTATATTACCAAAACTCAGTGTGGATAAAAAGAGTATCACAATGCTTTGTTTCTGTATCCACCCTCTATACATGGTTATTAGTTAAAGGTTAATCAAAGATTTTGCATTCATCAACTGCCTTAGAATGAGTGCTGTTTGCACATTAATTAGGATTACTTGTTGGTTACATTCTTTATTAACAAGTGGTGTTTTGTGTGCAGATCTCTCTAAAGAGAAAGATAAAAGGTTGACAGATATATATATGGGGGTGGGAGGTATTTATTCTCCCTGTGTTCTGATTATGTTGTAAAATTTAAATCTTACTCTATTAAACCTAGTATTCATATGCTTTAGATTTAAGCATATATGAATCAAACAGTTCTTGGTGCGAAGTGGCACGATCTTTTATGGGGTAGTTAGTTGAAAACACCTAGAGTGAATTGGCATTTCTCACTTTTTCTGTATAATTTTGGATGCACAGTGCCTGAAGTATACACAG
This sequence comes from Chrysanthemum makinoi, assembly GCA_910596185.1. NCBI lineage: Eukaryota > Viridiplantae > Streptophyta > Magnoliopsida > Asterales > Asteraceae > Chrysanthemum > Chrysanthemum makinoi. Next base: position 259,302,565 of record OU343218.1, read on the forward strand.
CAGGGGGTGAGATGCAACAGCATAAAGAAATTGCTGCCTTAACTAAGAACGGTTAGTATAGTCGACATGCTCCTAACAATATTATCTACTATGAATGTTTTTCTTTATCTATATACCCATTTTCTTAGATAAGAACTACAATGTGATGTTTAATCAATAGGTCTTAAGCAAGGCTTGAGGGAGGGACAGGCAATGGCACCTGCAGTCATATTCAACTCAAACAACTTTAATTCAGGTTGAACAACCTAAAGCTTATCATGAA